>BGNK01004330.1:0-56044 GCA_003297005.1 Symbiodinium sp. clade A Y106
CATCGCCGCGTCGCTGCTGGAACTCCCGCTTGCAGGGGAGTGCAACCTTGCCGGGGACGCGCCTGAGCTGCATGAGGTCTTAGCCGATGTGCGCTGGCAGCTCCTCGTGCTGGGCAGCCGCCAAGGTCCCCGATGAGGCCCTGGCGCGCGCCCCCGTAAGACACTGTAGGTAGCTTCTGCAGACACAGACACTCCTTGGCAGGTGCAAAAAAATCAGTTTAACTGGGGAGTAACTGGAGCATACCATACCGAGTGGCACATGGTTAATGCGGACAGTAGGGGTTGCCCCCGCAGAGGAAGTTTGAGCGCGGCGGCGGCCAACGCCTTTTCGTCCTGGCAGTGGATGTCGGGGGGCGCTGGAACCCCGACTCGCAGGCGCTTGTCCGACAGCTCGTCCGCTTCCGGGCTCCGTGCGCCGCCGGCCCTCCGAGCTGCCACCTCCACTGCCTGCACGTGCAGGTGGTGGGTGGTGGTGGGGCATGCTCTCGACCGCCGTGCAGCACGCCGTCTCGCTGAGCCAGCTGGCCCGAGCCGCCTCCCGCTGCGCTAGCGCGGGACATGCCCATCACGATGGGCCACAACTTTGTCACACGACTCCTGCACAGCCGACTGCTGTTTTGAAAAAAATTGCCAAGGAACATCGGGGCTGTGTTTCAATGCGGACAAGCCAGAAAAAGCTGTCAAAACTCAGGGTGACGGCGAGCCACGCGCGACCTTGCGCGAGACTCACACAAGGAAGACTGTTGTTGATCGGAGACTGCATGGCTTGGCATACCCGTTTGTCCGCGCATGCTCACGTGCTCTTCGTTGCTAGCATTTGCCAAGCGCAACGATCCTTGCTTGAGGGCTTAGGGCTCTGACATTCGCCAAGCTATTTCTATGCAAGCAGAACGGGGTGGGCGATGTCCACAACCCATGGACACGAAGTCCTCGCCGGGCATGTGGCAGGAGGATATGCTCGCCAGCCGCCTGCCCTTTTGAAAAGTGGAGGGGTGAGACTAAAACCCATGCAGGACATCCATAAAGTTCGACGAGGATGCCCGGTAGCGCCGTGTCTGGGCAAATCATGCTCGGCGCTACCATGCAGCCAGTGTAACATCCACTGTGACCGCAGAGGCTGACCTGAGCAACCATGATCACGTCCATTACCGTACGCATCATCCGCAGTGACCGCATCAGATGTACAATGAAGGTTGAAACTCACGCCCAGTCCGACCACATCCGCAGCACACCCAAAATGTGGTGGAGATTGCACCAAGCTCGTATAATGCGGTTTTGTTGGTTCATGCACACAGCTTGTGATATTGGGTGTATGAAGCAAGGTTGCGTTGACCAGCCGCCGGAGCGCTGCTAGGTGGTGACCAAACTCGACCCCGCTTACTGAAAGTCGACTACGCATGCTGTGCACCAGGGTTTGGCAATGCCTTTCGTATCATCCGCACACCGTGTGGGTGTGTTGTTTTTGTTGTTGCTCGTTGTTAGTTGTGGTGTGCGCAGGCTTCACGGCATCTCTGTTTTACCTGAGTTGGCCAATGCTCGGGTCCCCCCTGCGTCCTTGAAGGCATTCGGGTTGAACGCCTTGTAGTGCTGCGCAAACCCAATGGCCGCGTTCGTGCCTTGGTTGTCGGCGACGTCCGACTCGTTGGCAGGGCCCTGGCACAACACCTTGCGCCACACCTGCGGGAGGCATGCCTGCCCCACCAGTTTGGTCAAAGCCCATCCGCGGGCCGATGCGCAGCCGGGCCTTGCAGTCGAGGCTGCCGCCAGGCGCAACCGCCGCGACACCTACCCCGAGCTCGGCAGGGCGCACCGTTGCCGGCTGGTGGGAGGCAGGTTCGGTGCAGAGGCTGCCCAATTGCTTCGGCTTTTGGCACGCCAGCGAGCCGAAGCAGTGCCTGCCCACCTCCGCCCGACCACCATCAACGCCTGGGTAGCGCGCTGGTCCGGCCTCTTGCAGTAGCCGCACAGCGAGCGTACGCCGCCTCGCTGCTCAAACTACCTCCTGCTGCGGAGCTCAGCGAAGGCACTGAGCCCGACCTGCATGAGGTCCTCGCTGACGCCAGGTGGCTCGAGGAGGTCCCGGCTAGCCGCCTGCCCCCCACGCTGGCCTTGTGGCGCCCCGAGCGCACTCTCTTCTGGTAGGCGACGGGGTAAACCCTATAACCCTAGCTCGACCGGACACGACCTGCTGTCGCAAAAAGAATGTCGCTCAGCAGCGGGGATTTGGTAGTGACCGCTCTTGCATGGCTGCTCTGTTGCTTCTGTCTCGGCCCTGCTAAATCATCTCAGCAGCAGCAGCAGCAGCACGTAAAAACCAGCCCGCTCACGCAGTCCCTGGGGCCCGGGAATGGTAGGCGTATGTGGTGGGGTTGACATCGGAAGGGTATGGTGCTGGAGGAGCACTTGCAAACAATGGCCCTGGTACGAGGGATTTCTTACAGGTGGTTACACTAGCGGTGCCATCTAACATTCATAGGGGGCACCGGGCTTCGAACGACAAGAAAAGGCCCGGCTCACGCGGATGGCTGTGTATGCGAACCAGCGGCTCCAGCAGAGGCAGAAAAAGCAGGCCAGCAAGGGGAAGGTGTGATGATTACTGTACATACATGTGTTCTGTGTGTGGTCGGAGCGTACAACAGCAGGCGGCATGGTCCAGCCGGGGGCAGCAGGAACGCTGGTGATGCGAGAACCAAACCGGAGAAATGCATCTCGAACGTGCATGAACGTGCTCTGGTCACGCGGCGTGCCTCTGCCATCCGTGGAGGCGGTTGCCCGGCTGATTTCGGACATCTTAGTCGGCGGATTGGCGAGTGCAGCATGGTGGTCAGCAGCTGCCGAGCGCAACCCAGTCTGCCAAACCCAAGGGCTGTGATGCCTGCAACTTCATTTCGCGGAAACCCCAACAGCTCGGCGCATCCGCAGAGCTCGCAAGACGTCACTCGCGCCACACCGTCCTCTGTCGACACACAAACGTTGTGAATCCCCCGCGTTTGCTGAGATCGACTCCACGTGGTTTGGTTTGGTACTCGGGGCGCTTGTGTTCACCATAGCTTCGCTGTAGAACGGCTCCCCGTGCTTGGCCACGCATCTTGTCTGTCCATGTCAGTGTCTTGCGCCGGGGCCAAGAGGGCATGTCCACAAGATGATGACACGAATCTCCCAGCACAAGCTGCACGTTGCAAAGTCTACGGTTCTCGCCTTGTTTATACTTTGGACCTGCTGCTCGCCAGGGTTACTGCTGGACGCTTCGAGGGTGTAACCTGTGCATGCAAGTCACGGGCAGCATGCGGATCAACGGAACAACAACTCCGCCGCACAAAACTGGCGGGGTCGCCCGCAAAACATCCGTGGCTGTTTGCGCTGCTGCCTCCGAGCCGACCGGGCCTCATACATCTTGGTGAGGTCCCGGTCCCGGTGCCATTCTCAGCGAACGTGTCGCTTCTCCGACAACACCACAGTCCACACCCTCACACAGCACGTCAGCCCGCTCCACCCGATCGCCAACAAGCAACGGACAGCAAAATTCGATATCGGTCGTGGTCGCGGCTACAGGCCGCAAAGCCTCTTCGACGGACGCGGGCAGCCGGCCGCGCTGCTGCAAGGGCAGGGGCCATGCCCGTATGCGAACAACATGCGGCTTGCAGCTGTGCTGCCGTAGCGGCGCGAAGTCGTTACAGACCAGGCTCGCTCCTGTAAACACCGTTGGATGGTGGAACATCAAGATAGTGTGGCAAAAGATAGGCGCAGCTCATTTGTGGAGTCGTGTGGAGGCCGGCTGGTCTTTCTAAACTTGGCCCTCCTCGTGGTGGTGTCGCCTTGCTGTTGTTAATGGTATTCGGATGGTCGCTGGATCGTCATGTGGTATCACGTCCGCGAGCTTTCGTTCACCTGCGACGGGCGACAAGTCCGCGCAACGGAGTACTGAGTAGAGATTGGAAGTAATTATCGGGTTCTCTATGTAGCGCCGTTGAGCTAGGCCTGCCGACACATGTTTGCGCTGTTGCTGGTTCAAGCAAAATACGTTAGGTGAACAAAACTTGGAATCGCAACCAGCTGGTATGACAGAACTTGGGTTTGTGGTCCTCTTTGCGTTTAACGCCCTGCTCTTGCTGCGGAGCCCGGGCAAGTTGGTGCCCGGCTGGGCAGCCTCGCCGCGCTTGTGTTAGATTTTTTGGAAGATGTTTGAGCCTGTCAGACCCAGGTGAAACATGTTGCGCTTCAAGGCATCACGAAACCGGATGCTCGTCTTTATGGCAATGCGCTTACATGAACGCGTGTCAAGCCTGGCCTGTTTTGTTGAAGCTGGGCCAACACCCACAACATGCCACCAGCTGCCGGAGAATAGCAACGATCAACGGCGTCAGGGGTCGCAATTCAAAGCACAGTGACGATCGTCTCAGGTGATCTTCTTCCGGGTCTGTCTGCCGCCGGTTTGGGGCTCACCTTTGGAAATCCTTCGTCGGGTTCTGCATTCAGCTGTAGCTACGGCTGCTACCTGCTCGGCGCACTTACGCACGCATGCCGGGCATGCGCGGCCACTCTTCGACCGTCGCGCTGGTCCTACGGCGCACATCCGACCAGGTGCGGGCACATATCTTGAGAAAAGGTGTACCCTGCAGGGGAAAACAACGAATGTCAGAGACGCGACACCATCCCAGCAGGCGTGATGGCCTTTGGGTCTGGTGTGTCAACCTAGCTGGCCATACACCCAACGCGCATAGAGGTGAAAAGCATCGCGTTGGACGGCCTTTGCAAGACGTTGAGTTGATTTGTGTTATTCTGCGGGTCGCTTGCACATATGATTCTCCAGCAAGAACGAGGAGGCACCTTGGAAGCCGATGCATCATTCGGCGAAAGGGGGAGATGATTTGGAGGCTGCAAGGCGGGTCTGTGATGCAGGGAATGGGTGCCAAGAAGCAAATTACAGGAGCACGTATCGGATTCGACGTCTGGCTCGCACAACCCAGCACCCGCAGCCAGTCGTTCGACGCGCGCCGAGTTGTCTCCATGCTCTCTGAGAAAAGAGCTGGGCTTTGCAACTTGTTTCGGCAATCTTGCAAAGCTGACGATCGTTGGTGCCTGTGGCGGGAGCTTTGTTGGAAAGCCGACGTCGCAGACTTGCAGAGTGCTGACAGCACTCCAACGGCGAAAGGAAAACCCGAGAGTAAATTCATGAGAGCACCATATTCCCCATGGCTTGACCGCTCCTGCAACCAAGCAACATTGTCCAGCTCCAGCTTCACGTAGGCCAGGTCATCGTACAAACTTTGCCCACCCATCGTTCGGAAAGCCTCTACGGCCGCGATGAGGGTGACATACCTGGCTAGGGCGGGGGTGTAGCTATGTCCGGCTCTCTGCTTTAGCTCGCGATGAGACTCGACCAAATGCCAGCGAGCCACACTCCACCAAAGAAGCAGAGGACAAGTCCAATTACAGCTTTCAACTCGTCCGCCGGAAGCTTCACGAAAATGTCATAGAAAAACGAATAGAGGCCTGTCTGTTTTGCAGAGACACAACAAGCAGGCGGTCCACACTTGTCACAGCATCGCTGTAGGGTCAATTGGCGGATTATTATTTTGATGCTTGTGGGGAACTGAGAGCCGGGGCGTGCCATTGGGTGGCTGCGTGGCTGGCATGTGGGCTGTGACTTGAATGCGAGCCAGTCGCTGAAGTAGCCCTGCACAACCTGAGTGATCTTCATATGCACCGCCGCTCAATCTCAAATGGCTCAGAGTTTCCTTCAGTGTTGAGCTCATGAGTCAATGCTGTGGTGCCCGACTGCTCGAGCAAATCCAAGAGCTCCCAACCTGGCCGGCAGGCGCCGAAACCAAGAGTGCCACAAAAAAAACAAGCACTGCAGCTCCAGCACCCACACTCGCAGGCGCACGGCAATAGTAGTTTAAATCGGAAGATACGCTGATCACTTTCGACCGAGACACACCCAAGGCTTCAACTTCTCCAGGGTCTCTTGCAACTTGGGGTCGTCCTTTGCTTCTGCGGCAGTCGAGATGAAGCGCGATACCTGCATCACAATGGCTACCAACAAACAATTTGGACACACGCAAAAGGCACAAACACCCTAAGAGAGTTCAAGTCCCAAGCGACAGGCCTTGGGATTCCGTGCCAAAGACTCGAAGATGCTGGTCTTCGGCAGCAAAGGCTGCGCGGTAGACATGCCCGCAGTTCGCTCCTAAGTCAGGCACTCCACATACACTAGTCAAAACTGAACATTACGGTTTGAGCCACAAGCTCTGATGCGTACAGTAACACCAGGTGAAACACGATACGTCCGCTCAGCCTGTTGCGCAGAGAAAAGCATTGCCTCTCTCAGATCCTGCAACATGCCGCTGCTACCCTCGGATTGTGAGAGCCCTTGTTTTCAATTTGCCATCACTTTGGGATGTGCTCCATCCACCAATCAACCCAGATATGGGTACACCTCTGTCCCAGCCAAAGTACACCGGCTTCTGCGCGCTTCCACAGGCGGTCGGCACATGGCGGGCCATTGAATTCACAAATTAGTTGCACCTTCGGTGTCTTGCAAGGCTAGGGAGTTCGTCCACATAGGAAAAGCCTCTCTTGTCAATATTCCGGCACCATTTGGTGTGGAAGCGCGGGATGCAGCCATGCCTCAGACGGGTGGACTGGGCAACGAGTGTGCGTGCGAAGAGGTGTGAAGGCTACGGCAAGGATCTTTTCGAAACTCACATGAAGGCCTCCTGACATCAGCTGAACCTGTTCAGGCGTGTGGCTCAGGGGCCTTCTCATGCTCTGCAACCGAATGGAAGTGCCAGTGCTACAAAGCCGACGTGTTTTCACACTGCCAGAAAGATGCGACATGGCCATACCGAGGCCCTGTACAAGATCACGATGTAATGCGCTGTACAACTGATCTGCCAAAAGCGACTGTTCAGCCAAGTTAGGCCGAGAGTTGTGACAAGGCCACCACCGGCAAGCCTGGCAAGCAGGCACCGAGGCGTTGCGGCAGCGGCTTGGAATTGCCGGTGCTGCTGCGCCGTCGGAGGCTGGAGCTCGATGCGAAGGAGACCTCCGATGCGACGAAAGATCCGAGACTCTGCGTCTCGTCGTCCTCTGTGCTCGCGGTGCCAATGACCGTAGGCTCTGGCACGAAGTCCGCACAGGAAGGCTCTGGCTCCTCGGCCGGTTGGCATCGGATGGCCATGATCACGACACTGAAAAGCATGCAGGTAGCTCCCAAGAGCTTTAGCGGCTTGGGGGCATCATTCATCAGTACTGTTTGTGCCGCATAGCCTGAGATCATGCTTGCAGATGTGAAAACCGTTGCGCTGACTGCAGCCGGACACCTCGTCGCACCTGCTGCTGGCAGCATAATGGAAAGCAACACCCAGGCTGTCATTGCGGAGAGCAGCGCCAGGGCTTGCCAAGGCTTCTCAGTCACAAGCTTGAGACCGTCCTCTGATCCGGAATGCAAGCCCAGGGATGGTGGCACAAGGGCCAGCGGAACGCTCAGAAACAGTGACAATACGGTCAGCAGGGAGACAGGGATGTGGGTGGACTTCCGAGCACAGACGAAAGCACCAGCTTGGAAGCACCCTGCCAACATCGCCAAGCAGTAGCCAAGCGGAGATTGCTTCGACCCCTCAGTGATGCCGAACAGAAACTGCGGCTGCGAGATGAAAAGAGCGCCAGCAACTGAAAGGACCAGGGCAAGGAAATGCAGCATGCTGACTCGCTCCCCCAAGAAGATGAGGCCCAAAAGTGCAGCAGCGATGATGTCAATGCTTGTGAGCGCGGCCACGTCGCCCGGAGCGGCTCCAACCAGCACTGCATAAATGGCCAGCATCCAATGCAAGTTCTCGAAGAGAGCTCGCGCAAAGATCCACTTGACATCCGGCAGCTTCGGGCAGCTGACCCCCTGCCACCACAGTACGAGCCCGTTAGCCATCGTTCCGACAGAGCAGCAGATAGCTAACAAGTACCAATACGGCCAATGCATGTCCTCGATGGCTTTGCTGGTCACCATCTCACAGGTCACAGCAAGCCCAGATGCAGCCATGAGCAGAATGCCAATTGCTTCCGTGGAGCAGCCCATGTTTTGCAGCTTTGGAGGATCGATGCCCTCCTTCTTTCGCTTTCGAGCGAGTCGAGCCAATCAAGGCTGATGCTGCACAGAGTGGCAGAGCTCGAGGTTGGACAAACCTAGCCCAAGTACATCAACCAACCTTCCTGAGTGAGCACATAAGCCCCGCCTGCAAAGGAGGCTCTCGTACTGGATCTGACAGGCCCGCCTGTTGGGGCGATTGCACCCTGGACTATGTGACTATAGTGACTATAGTCACACGACACGTTGCGGACTCACTGACCGATCGACGTCGCCCTCTCAGACTGCCTCATCTTGCATGGGCCGCTGGGCTGCTCAACCATCCGCTGCCAGAGAGGAGCCTCTGGCTCAGCGCACGGACCTGCGCCTAAACACAAATCAAGGAGTCTCCCTGCCTGCTCAGCGAGCGCATGTCTGCCGGCATGCCCGTCTGCCTGCCACACACAGTAGAGCTCGGCTGCACGGCTACACTCTTCTGCAGTTTGCCAATGGTGCACGACGCAACTTTGACTGGCAGATAGCGCAGCATCCGGCCTCGCTGCCGACGGATTCCGGCCTCTGCAAGACGGCTAGGCAAAGTAAACATTAGCTTACGATCTGCATCCTCATCTCACCGCGCCTCCGATACCGGCGCGGGAGAAGCCCTCCGAGCTCTTCGGCACTTTGCAGTCTGCCTGCTTGTTCGGCCTCTGCTGCGAGTGGAAGAGGCAAGTCGGCTTTCACCCAGCCACAAACCCACACAAGTTCACAAAAAGGCAACAAGATTTCCGGCACTGTCAAACTCAAGCAACACTGCTTTCCGAGTGCAGAACGACTCTGAGATCTTCGCTTGATAGCCTGGTTCAGCGAGCCAGGCTTGACGAGCACACTCGCACTCTCAGCACAGCAGCGAAGGCACGCAGGGAGTCGAAAGGAAGGCAGGACCCTGAAGAAAGGCCCGTAGGGGATCTCACCGGCAGTCAAAGCACCTCGTTGTGCTTGTAGCTGCGCTTGGAGTCTGGCCTTCCTCGGCTTGGAAGCGTCTTCGCAGGTTCCCGGCTAGTGCGGAGAACGCGGAAAGTGCAACGTTCAAGGTGGCTGGACTTGGCGATGCGCCGATCGCATCCGGCAGGTGGCAACGCCTGCGTCGAAAGGTCGGAAACAACCGGCCTTCGATGTCGCAATGCTCCAGAATGCAGAAAGTTGAAGTTAGCCTTCGGCCCAGCTGCAGCATCCGGTGCATCTGCCAAGAGCTCCTCTTCGAGTTTCTTGCTGCCATCTCAGACTTCGGAGCCTGAAAGCCTCCCCTCTCCTCGCTCAAGGGCGTCTCTGCCTTTCAGTAGCTGCCCCGACAGTGCCTGGGAAACTCCTGGAAAGCTGCTGAGAATGCGACACTCTTCTGCGAGCGCCTCACAGGAACGAACTATTGGGTGGGCTCTGGACTGTGACTGGCTCTCACCCGTCAAACTCGGCAACATGCCTTTGCTTGGTTCGCTTGGGGCCAGAGCTGCCTGCGTCGAGGACTACTTGATGCGAGAGCGCGGAAGAATGCCTTACAGTACCTGCCTTGGGAAACCCAGCTCTCCAATGCCTCGCCGGGACCCGCTACATAATCGAGTGGACAGGATGTTCAGGGTCTCAGCTTCCAGAACTCGCCTGTACTCGAGCCCTCTGGTCGGTGAGCTCGTCCCGACTCTCTTTGAGCTCGGCCTCCAGACGGAATGAGCGTTGGCGCTCCATGGCCGCGGCCTGATGCAAAGAAGTGTGAGGCAAAGCGATGCAAAGTGGCAGAGCCTCGCCTCCTCGCAAGCAACCATCTCATTTCGCAGGGCCTCCAAAGCAAGCGGGGAAAGAATAGCATGATAGCATGTCTAGCGAGTCTAGTGGCTAGATATAGAGACACAGATGCGACCTCTGCAGTCGCATTGGCGGAAGCGATCTGCCGCAGGAGCTCTGACTGGGCCTTGTCTCCATGCATCCAAGCCCCGACAGTGCAACGATTCGTAGCTACTTCCCAAGCGAAATCAGGTCCTCGTACTCAGGTCCTCGCTGCATCGTTTGAAGCTCTTGGTGTGACTTTGCGATCGCGATCCTGAACGTCGACACATGCCTACAGTTCTCAAGCCTTGACCTGGCTTCAACGCACGTGCAACTACATCGAACCAGACTAGTAATCAGTAGCGATTTAGTCCCCCGCTGCTACCCTCCATAAAGATCAGAACATTGCGAATTCGTCCCTTTCACCCGAAAGGGGTTCGCTTCGGTTTCAAGGCTTCCCTCCTCCTCCGCACGACGGAGGCGCTCCTGCCAGGGAGTGCCGAGCGGGTGTTGAGAAACTGTCGGTTCCATTTCTGGTCCCGGTACCTCGAGTCGAGGCTCGGGAGCCTTGGCTGCCTTCGGTGCTTGCTATCACAAACCCAGATTCGCAGATTTTCTCCATCGCAACAGCGCGTCTCTCAGTAACATGTGAAACCTATGCAACTGCTGCACAACTTACCCGAGGGATCGCAAAGGTGTAGATTTGCTTGGGGAGCTCGCACTCAGCACGATGTGTCCTAACATGGAACCAGCATCTCTGTCCTAAATTACCTAGACTACAAGTACGAAACGAGGGCGTACCGCTTAGGCGAAATTCGCGCCGCTGCTCGGTGAAGGAAAGAAGCTCTGAGGTGCACCTCACAGCTGCACTGATCCGACCCGCCACCCAGACTATCTATGCAGAGTTTGGGATGGCCACATGAGGGCAAACCTCTTGAGAAGCTGAGCATGGCGCCGACCGAACGGGCGCTCTGCGGCGTGGGCTTCTTCTCTGACTGTGGCGTAAAGTCCTTTTCCGCCGGAGGTTCCTGGAGGAAGGTCTCCTCCGTCGGCACGGAGTGACGGGGCACCGCCGACTTGAAGTCTACATCGCTGGTCGGCGCTGGGAAGAAGCTCTGAGGATTGCCTGACGCGTCTCGAAGCAGGCAAGGCTCCGGCGAAGCCAGCAGAAAGATTCTCAGCCCTGGACCCGCCGCTGCACCCCCAGCGGACTGCGGCACAGCCGACACAGCCGGTGCGGCCGTGTCAGAGTGGGCAAACCTGAGACATCTCCATTGCTGCCAGTACTCATTAGTCGGGGCAGCACGACTAAGCACAATCATCTGACCGGACACTTCTGAACCCAGCTTTCGCAAATGCTGCGTCCTTTGTCCACATGGGCGGTCTTCGTGCAAATGCTGCACATCATGTGGCACTTTAGCACTCGGAGACCTCGACCGGAGTCTCGTGCAATATGTTCCGTGCATGAGGCCTGGAAAGAGCCTCCGCACTGATGCCAAAGGGGTGAAACGACTTCAAAGCGGGAGACAATTAGAGCTGAAAAAAAGAGCGCTGTCACCACTGAAGCACAATACGGAATGACTCCATCCGCTGTTCCTGCAGTTGCTTCATCGCTTCGTTCACTTCCGAAAATGGTCTGATCTGGGAGGTTGCCCATGCCGAAGACTGGGAGAAAAAGTCTAGGTTGTTGTACACCAGATGGAGCATCTCTTTAGTGCGCCGTCTGCCACAGGCAATGGAGCCCACAACCTTTCTTGCACTGAAGATTAGGGGGTGCCAGCTTGTCTGAAGCTGTGCATCAGAAGCGAAAGGAATACCTACCCGGACAAAAGTCCCGTTGATCTTCAGGAGCGCCATCAGCTGGTTAAGTCCCGTGTTCACAGGAGACGTGTCGAAGAAGACATCGATGCTGTTCTCGGCCCTCATCATCGAATGCGAACTCCCGGTGTTCACAAACTCATCCGCCCCCACCTCTAGCGCCGCCTCACGCTTCCCTGCGCTCGCACTGAAGACAGTGACCTTTGCACCCATCTTCTTTGCCAGCTGCGTTCCCAGTGTGCCGAGCCCGCCGAAGCTACCAATGCCTACGCTAGATCCGGGCTTCACCCACGTGCACAGTGCCTCGTACATGGCAGCACCTGCCCCCATCAAAGGGCACGCAAGTTCTGGTGACAGGCTCGGGGCGATTAAGAATGCAAAAGCCTCCTCGACCCGCAGGATCTTTGCGAAGCAGCCACCTTCGTTACTGGGCACCTTGCCGAAAGGGCCTGCTGAGCTGCCGAGGAAGGTGCCTTGGTACCCGGTTTCGCAGAGATTCTCCATGCCCTCGCCGCAGGCATCGCAAAGTCTGCAGGAATCCCGAATCCAGCCAACTCCAACCCTGTCGCCCACTCTCAGGCTTTGAACTTTGCTTCCAAGCTTGCGGACCATTCCGTAACCCTCGTGGCCAAGGACAAGTGGGAAGTCGGAGACTCCCCAGTCATTGTCACGCATGTGTAAATCAGCTCGGCTAAGGCCACAATGGCTCATCTCCACCTCCACCTGGGTTTCCGTCAGTGGTGGTAGGAGAACGCTTTGGAGCTCCATGGCCTGTCCCTCACCTTTGATGACGTAGGCCTCCGTCGGCAGAGGCGCGGCTTCATCCTGCTCCTCCGCCATCGCACTAAATCCTGGGCCCTAAGCTCGCGAGAGTAGTTCTGCCCTTCGGGCCGAAAGTCGCTTTGTACGCTAAGATTGTCTGCGGCTGCATCTGCCAAATCAGAAGCTCTGGTATTTTGGTGTGCCGAGCTCGTGGCGCCATGGAAACTCCAGGGTTCATGACTGGCACCTCAGCTCTGCTGTCACATTCAGAATGCCTCCCTCCTCACGGTCGCAAGTTAGTCCCAGGCCGATTTCACTTCGGGAGCAGCTGGGCCCATGCTCGCCATAAACTGAAGCTTGTTGGAATACGCGGAGAGGGACCTTAAATGTGTGCTTTGCTCCGACTCACAACAGGGCAAGTTTTGGGCATCTTCCACAACTCGTTTTGCAAAACTCCGCGCTCACTTTGTCTTCTGTCTTGACCGAAGAACACTGAGTTGTAGGTCATCTCAGTGATCTCCTCTGCGGCGGACCACACCACGTAGATCTGGCTGAAGCTCTTGGGTTACTAGCGGGGGCCAGTCAGTGTGCTACGCCCTGACAAGTGAACAGGTCGGTGCCGCCAGATACGCGTGAAGCAACGCGGCGACTGTCGTCCACATAAACACGAAGCTCTCCTGCGCCCGTTCTTTGATTATGCCTGCTCCAAACGCATAATTGCCCGCACCCACTGTTGAAGGTGTGAAACGACATCTCTGAGTTTCACAAATTGTAAGGAATTTCAGCAATGAACCTATGCATCGGTCAACGGCCTAAGAAATTGCAGAAATGCCGCTTATGAAGGAATGCTGCCGACAAAAGACCATCGCGATAACTGCAACTTCAGCACGACCCAAAGGTCCACCTTCCACAGAGCTTCCGCGGAGCTACTGCGCACGTCCCCGATGATGATGATGATGGGCTACGGGCACTCAACAAGGTCACTCTTTTTGCGGTTTGACGAGCCTTTTAAGGGTTTGTGCAGTGGGCCGTCAGCAGCACCTAAACCCCTGGAATCCCCTGGAGCAGGAAGCATCCAATAAACGAAACAGCCAAGTTGTTCGTAATGCCTGATGGAACCGGATGCAAGAACATGACCGCAGATGCCACGAAAGATCTGAACCCTCGGAACTCTTTGCTGCTATATGCCCAAAAGTTTGCTCAATACGGTCGCAAGCGGGCTCCGTGAAACCGCAGACGAACACAGAGCCAAGGCGTTGGATTTCGTCTTCGACCACACTGTCACAAACCTCGTCAGGAACTAAACAATTGGACATGTTAAACTCGCGGATCTCTGCCGAGTCTAAAGTTTCCCTTGTCTTGTGCTCTTCGCGAAGCTCTGGTGGGCTCTGCTCTCACTTTGACATGAAAAAAGCCGTGTCTCGTGGCCTGCCTTGCCAGAGAGCAGCAGCCAGGCAGACATGGAAATGCCCAGCGGGAAGCTGATAACCAAGTACCAGAAAAGCGTCCTGCGCTTCTATTGCCTTTCGCTACACATGAGCTTGCAACATGCGCTCTTCCAACTTCTACTTCGTTTCTTGCGGATACCTCAGCAAGTGGAAGGGAAAGGCTGTATTTACGACCTGTCCTAGCAAAACAAGTCATCCGATGCCGCTAAGTGGAAGAAAGAAGCTGTGTGCACGACTTTATCGTGACACACCATAGCTTCGAATCGCGTCTGCTCCGAATGGCGTCTGATAAGGATAGTACCTAAACCTGACATGGAAGCAGACATGAACACTCAGGCATTCTCGCAAACATGTAACACAACCCGTTTCGCGCAGGATCTAAGTCCGAGCTCTGTAGCTCAAAAGCAGCTCTGTGCAAGGGAGTACATGGAATAAACCGATATGGCCGATGTAATTCATCTCTTCTTCGACAAGCTCGCTCCCAGACTACAGCAGGAGATTCGGGACCAGATCACGTCTAGACGAGATGCAGCGGGTGAACTTGCGCGGTCTCAGCACGCTGAGCCAAAGGGCAAGACAAATCCGAAGAAACGACCATGCATGCGTGCGTGGACCTTGGAGCTCCGTGGCTATGCTTCGGTGAGAGAATGTGTCTAGTGCATGTTGCGGTCTTAATTCTGATTGCACACTTCCATATCCTTGATCGCGGTATGCGCGCTGGCGTTCCGCAGATGCTCCAGTAGAAGTGGTGAGGTTGTGCCGACCCACATCTCGGACGTGATCAAACTGATCCCAGGAGACGCTGATTTCGCTATGGGAGAAGCGGAAGCAACTGTGCGACTGCTCCGGCTGATCCTTGGTGGCTTGCTTGCTAAGCAGTCTTTCAACCCTGATACACGGTGGACGACCCTGAACTCGCCGCAGAGGTCTGGCGGCATGTGTCCAAAGAGGCCTAAGCTCATCTCTGACGGCCGAAAAGCTCGGAGGCGGCCTCTGCAAGGCTGACTGGGATGGGGCGGCGAGTCGCGGAGCTTCCGCACTCTGACTTGCCTCTTGCAGAGCTGCCAGTGGCATGGCCAGAGGCAGCTGACGAGCAGCTGCCAAAGCGAATGGCTGCACGTGCGTTTGTTCGCTTCAAACTACGCGGCATGGTTAACTGAACACGTCCTCCATCTGACCATATGGAGTCGACATCTCACGGTGGATGATGGGATGGCACGAGGACCTGCGATACAGTCGCGACGAAAGCTTCGTCCCGCGTCAGGTATGTCATGCCTCCCACAAGGAACAGATCAACGTGCGTTGGGAGGAAGTTTTGGGCTACACAATGCACCAAGTCCGGCGAACTTCGATGATCATCAACCATCTGCCTCGCGAGGAGCTGCCTTTCTTCTTCCTCTTGTTAGGCCGCCTCCGTCTCTGCTCCTGTGTAGCCTCCTCTGCCATCTGCCTGAGAGGCTCTGCATGTCTTCGTAGGTACTCCTCCATGCGAGCCAAAGGTAAGTAGGCCCAACCAAAATACTTGAGCCCCAGAGTCTAGGGAACGGGTCGCAAGGCTCAGGATTTCATCGCCCAACTCCAGTTAGGGTCTAACTGCAAGAAGCTGCAGACTGTCGAAGCGGAGCTCCCTGCGATTGCTGCAAGAGCTGAGCATCCAGATCCAAGACGCTGCCATCATTCCAGCACGGAACCGCACCAAATTACCAAAGTAACAGTTGCAGCACCGATCCCCGGGCCTCAGCAGGTGGTCGACGTGGTAGAGGACACCTACACCTGCGGCGATCACCACAGGCATCCCCGCCTCAGACCGTGGATCCAGACGAGGCGTCTGCGGACATGAAATGCGAAGTGCTGATTCATCTTTCATCCCGTTTGTGCGGTCGAGTGACAAGCGCCCAGGAGGCGCAAATCACTTGGATTTCTGGGGACACCTGCATCCGTTCGTGCAGGCATATCACGGTAGATCGAAGTTCAAGAAGCCAGGGCAATACAACCTCAAATTGATCCTATGGGGTGAGATAGCAGGTGGGTCGTCGGACAATCTCTCCAGCTTTCCACCTTCAGGCCCATAAGCGACAAGGTCTCCGCAGAAGAGCATAGGGAGAGAATGGTGATCCTCGGCACAGCACCGCATCAAGAAAGGACTGGCCTGATGCAACGACACAGGCTGCTTCTCTGATTCGGCCACGAACTGGCCCTCTCCACGTCTATGGAATCTCTCACAGTCAAAGCCATTGGAACCTCTCTCGGTGTCTGTTGATCCCTGTTCTGGGGTCTCTGAGGAAACCCTCAAGCATCGTGCAACCAAGTAGGAACTTCCGGGCCGTTGAACAAGAAGCTGATTTTCTCACGGCTCATGTCTGCGGGCTACGCTAGCCAAAAGAAAGCAGTGGGTCACATCCAAGGAGCCCACTGGCCCCGAAGTCACTCCCGCCTCACTGAACGGTAAGCCGGATTTGCAACCGCGTAGCTGCACCAGCAACGAGAGGAAGCAGGTAGCCTCCAGATGATGATGCGCATTCACATCGAACAGGGAAGCAAAATTCCCGGCCACTGAAGTCTGTTTGTACATCCTGGCCCTGGCGGCCTCCACCCCCACAGTGAGGGTGCAGCACCCGAAGCAGCTGTGCCTTGGCGGGAGGAAGGGCTCTGAAGGGGCCGATGCTCTACGGCAGATCCTCTCGAAGCAGATCCCGCTTGCCGATTCCAATCAAGTTGCGCCGGCCGCACCTCAAACAGCAAGCAGAGAGCGAGAGAGAGAGAGAGAGAGGGAGAGAGAGAGAGAGAGAGAGAGATAGAGGGAGATACAGAGATACTTGTAGAGAGATAAAGAGATAGAGAAATAGAACGAGGGAGGGAGCGGGAGCGGGAGCGGCAAGCTGCCTTCCACATCTCGCCGACTTCGTTGGCGACCTGATCGAGGGCAAACATCTACTTGGGGCACTTTCCGCTCACGCTTTGCCTGAATTCTGCGAGTTTGACTCTTCATGACCTGCCAAGGAGGCTTGGAAGGACCTCGCTGAGTAGCTTGTCGCAACTATTTTGACTCTGGCTGCTGGTCGTAGTTGCATTTCTGTGAAGCCTGGCTGTTCCTCATGCTATTCTGTCGTCCTTGCCAATTCCCGTGCCCATATCCCGCTCTTCCCACCAGGACTATCAGAGCCGGCCTGCTCGTCCAGGTCAGGGCTTTGCCAGGCCCGTGGGGGCTCAGCGCCTCCCTCTTGAGCCGATCTGTTGCGCGTGGAAGGAATCTTCTTTGCCACATGTCTCTCTCTAACGTGGCGCGCTCCCGATGCTGTGCTCTATACTGGCAACGTAGAACATATATCCAGATCCACAGAGTGTTTGCTGTGTTGCGACACGGTTGACAGTCCCATGTCCCAGTGGCGCCCGCGGGCGGGCTTCCCTCGCTCCATACCCCTGACTTCAATCAAATCAGTTTACATCTCACGTCAAACCTCAGCGCTGCATGCGAAATCGAAAGCCCTGCAACACCATCAGCAGCCTAAGCTCAAACCCAAGAACCATGGCCAACCAATCAAGCCCCGCACCCTCAAACCCCAAACCCCAAACCACAAAGCCTTAAACCTTAAGCACCCTAAACCCCTGAACCCTGAACCCTAAACCCTAAACCCCTAAACCCCTAAACCCCTAACCCCTAAAGTACCCCACCCCACCCCTCTTTTCGGGCCTCGAGGCCCCGAAGGCGCGCGGCCTCCGAATTATCATATCTTCGACTTCGGAGTTTGGTGGAATGGGCTTCTCGGTATAGGGCGTTTAGGGTTCAGGGCGCTTAGGGCTTAGCACCTGCTTAAAGTTGAGGGTTTAGGGCTTTGATCGGGTTTGGGGTTCAGGGTTCATTCAAGGTCCAGGGCTTCACGTTTGGGGTTTGGGGTTGCAGACCACCATCGGGCTTGGGTTTAAGGTTCAGGCTCGCAAGGTTTGGGACTACGGGGCCTGGGTTTACAGGGCACAAAGGTTTGGGCTTCGCCTTTCGAACGGCCGGAACTACCTTGAAACAGGAGTGGTCATGCTGCCTCCTCATTTGCCATTGCAGCTACTATTCGGAAAAATAGCGGGCCTGGCTTTTGTATTCCATCGAAACAGCATGAAGTCTCAGGGTCGTGTGAGGCGTTGCCAGGGTGCTCGTTGGTTGTTCCAACACCGCCTTGTCCACGGCCCAATGGGCGAAACCTGGAATGCTTAGAATCTTAGTTCCTCACAAGTTTTGTTGGGATCGTTGTTCATTCGCAGTCTACCTCCTACAGTAGTGTCATCTGTATGATGATATTAGCGTGCTGGTCTGAAGGCATGCTGTGTTGGGCGAAATGTGTCGTCGCTTTTGTGGACGGTGTCATCTTAGGAAGCTAAACTTGATGAGAGCCGTAGAAGGCCATTGGTCTGTAGGTGGACATGTTCCACTCACAACGAAGCCGGTTTGAGTCAAGGAGAAAGATGTAGCCAATGTAGCCTCCTGCGAGTTTATCTGAAACCTAAACCCGAAAGCGAACTTAGTCTACGTCCGCCTTGGCCCCTGTTCTTACCCTCCCAAACCCGACACCTGTTTCAAGAGTTCTTCCCCAAACCCCTAGCCCTGAACCCTAAACCCCTAAGCCCTAAACCTCCAAGCCTTAAAACCCCTAAACCCCTAAGCCCTGAACCCCTAAACCCCAAAGCCCTTGAACCCCTAAACCCCGAAACCCTAAACCCCTAAACCCCTAAACCCCTAAGCCCTGAACCCCAAACCCTAAGGTCGAAGGCTTCCGGCAAAATCTCGGCCTGCCGCGCCATTTCGGCCTCCAGGCCCTCGGACCTCAGCCGGGCCTGCAAAGAGCCGACCCAGGGCTTTGCTTCCTTCGCTTCTAGGGTCTAGGGTTTAGGGTTTAAAGTTTAGGGTTCAGGGTTTAGGGTTTGGTTTCTTGCAGCCAGTGGATGCAATGAGATTTTTCCATAGGAATAAAGTGGTAGAGGACCTAACAGTTTGTACAATCATAGGTATAGCATATAGCAATAATGGCAATGACAACGATGAGCATAAACAGTACTAGTAGTAATAACAATAATCATCATAGGAATAATCATAACAATAAGAATCATCATCATCATCATCATCAGTATCATTATGGTGCGCTGCTGTTGTCTTGTAGTGTGCCCGTTTCCCATTTACATTTAAGCTTTCGGGCTTTGGAGCTCGAGGTGCTTACGTTCCATCTCTTTCTGTCATTGTTTCGGCTGGATTGGGGGCTTACGGCTCCCGGAGATGTGAGCGCCTTCATGGACCTGTTGTTGGGCATGTGACATGGTGGCGCTCTGTAAAGGGATTCTTTGTCGTGCCTCCTCGAGCTCTTCCTCACGTCGCTTGATCAACTCCCGACCTTAAAGGCGACGAGAAGCACAGTTCAAGACATCTACTGTTCGTTTAGAATGGCTGGGTTGCCTTTGCCTGTATCCTTTCGGCTGACGCAGTGGTGTTGGCCATGCACTTCCAAGGGGGCACCACATGACGTGATCCTGACTTCCGATTCGCTCTAATCCAGGGCGCATCCATCCTGCCCCATTTCACACTTGAACAGGGTTGAAGAGGGTAGGTGACTCCGTGTAGCCAAGCTGTCAACCCCTTCCTCTGATGAAACCAGCATGCCTAACCGACCCCATGCTTGGTTACTCTTCATTCAGCCGCCTTGTGCAACCCGGTCCAAGGTGTCTTCGCTGTTTCGAAATCAGCTCTCAGCAAACTCTGACACTTGAACTGGAATGAAAGGGCCGGCTTCAGTCTTTCACATGACATGCTGTTATACACCGTTACAGATCCGAAACCCTACACCACAGCCGGGAGCCCGTCTTGCCACCTGGCGCTGGCCGGCCACCTGCAGGGCGCTGAGAGCTGCCGCCTCAGCGGCCTGCAGCTTGGCGAATCCGGGCGACTCCCCCCCCGCCCTCGCAGGAACATCTCCGATGCTTCTCGCCAACCCTCCCCCCCGCCATGGCCCATGAGTTCTCGAGGAAACCCTGGCAATTGGCTTCGAACATGTGCAGCGATGTTTCGAGGTGCAATTTGCAGGAGCCTAACCATGCATCTGAGAATGCAGCAGCCCTTATTTCCTTAACGAGATCAGTGCAATGACATGGAATGACCATAGCACCGTTGCACCTCAGGCGCCTGAAATCGGGCCCTCGAACCAACCAGACCAAATCCTCGAAAGCTGCAAAGCCGGAGTAGCCTCGGCAGAGACTCGAGCGTTTTCGGCCTGAGCTCAGCCAACAAACCCCTCCCAGGCGGAAACCCAGCGAGCGGCGCTTGATGCTTGGAAGTGTTTTTGAACCAACCGGGTTTCTGCTCCCACGTGGTACTGTAAGGCCCAGGCGCTTGTGACGCGCTCAGTCTGCAGCTTCGCCTTTCTGGCACTGGCCGCTCTGCACCGCTCGATGTCACTGAGACTGGCATCCGGGCCTGCTTGTGGGCTTCAGCTGCCTCGTCCTGGAGCCGATGCCTGCAGAAGCAACCGGAGGACACGAGGGGGCTCTGAGCTCTGACCCCATCTGCCTCTGCTGCTCCAGGCCCTGTGCCACGTGCCACGTCCTGACTACGGCACGAATTGTGGAGAAAGAGCTGGCAACTTTGTTAGGTCTCAACCGTGTTTGGCCTGCGCAAAAGGTGCTGCAGCTTCGTGGCCTGCAAGCACTTAGATTGGGCTTCTGTCCCTCCATTCCCGCTTTAAAGTGTTCCTCAGCCTCTTCGTCTCCGCGCAGGGCTGCCTGCACTAGCGCTGAAAGCTGGCAGAGCCTCTCCAAAGCAAGGCACTGGTAATGTTGCTGACTTGCTGCAGACGCAGCTACCCAATTTTTCTAAAGACAGTCTTTCTGCCCATGCGAAGAAGCAGATGGGGTATCTCTTGCAAGCCCCAACGTAGTCGGCGCACCCATCATCTTCCAGGTCATCCGCATCGTAGCTCGGTGCCTGTGAGGCCACGACAAAACGAAAGCGCCTCCAAGGCTAAGATGTCCCGTGCAAATCACGGCCGCGGCCGTGCCTCGGAAGCAAAGCCCACGGTGTGTCTCCTGTTTTAAGCAGCTCTTGCCCCGCTTCGCAAGAAAACCCTTCGCTTGGCATCGTGGCGCCTGCGGAGTGGAGAAGCCGAGCTCCACTGCCGCGGCGAGTCTGACCGCCATCCCTGGCACACGAGGCAACAGTATATGTGCCGCTGCACACAAAAGGCTGGGATCCTTCGCAGGCGAGGATGAACGGCTGGCGGGCTCCTGCACTCTGAAGATGAGGAAAATGCCCGCAGCTCGTAGATTCACATAACCACGGGCGGCCTCCTCCTGGTCTTCGTAGGTGGCACCGGAGAAAAGCTGCTCAAGCTTCTCGACATGCCTTGGAGCACACCATAACATCCCTCTTGCTTCTAGCCCAGCTCTCCGAAATCACTGGGGCTGCCACCACGGGCCGGGCCCCAGCTGCGCTGCCTCCGAGGATCATTTGGGCGGCGGGCGCTTTGCTGCGCAAGTGATTTTCACTGCTGTCGAGGTTCCAGGGTGTCCGCGACCTCATCCGTGAAGCCTCGGCCGGGCTCAGCTGGGGACACCAAACCTTTTCCGCACGCTTCACCAAGACGCTCACCAGCAACGTCTCGAAGAGAGCTTTCTGATACCATATTGTCGGAGTCAGCGAAGTCACCTGGCTGCTTTGGCGGTTGCCTAGCTTGTGGCAGCACACTCCATCTGCCAGAGGCATCTACTGCAACCTGGCCCAGGCTTCATGATGTTCTTTGTCGACTTGTCCAGGGTTTCGAGTCCAGAGCGAACTCTCCAATCGGTGCTTGAACAAAACAATTTGAAAGGTGACTTTTCACTGGGACCACCTGCGCCATCCAAATGCTTTGCTTGTGACACTCGATGAGTCGGCAATCAAGGGTCACGGTGTTGGCTCACTTGCGACAGCCTGCAACCAACATCTTTCTCCACTGTGCATCCGGCCCTTTCATTTATGTACTTGCCTCGGGGCTTACCAATGGTACCTTGCACTTCGTCCCGCAATCGAGGGCCTACTCCACTCTGCCTATCTTCCCGCCCGGCTCTTGCCCTTCTCAAACCTGACACCCCTTAAGGCTTCTACTTATGCTGCTCAATTCTCCTTTCCTCGAACAAGACCACAGGCCCTACCATAATGGGAAGAACATGGCCCGGGTCGCCGTGAGCCCTGAGCCCTATCCCACCCAAACAAGCCACGGTCCGCGAAGTACGTCTTGGAGCCGGGGAATCTCCTGCTTCGAGGCTCGGTTCTGAAGGAGTTTGCTTTTTGATCAGCTGATTTTCAACTGTATACATTAGCTTATATATGCTGCTACAACACTTTTTTAGTGTAAACAGCTTTGTGTGTTTGCATCATGTTGTTCTGGTATAGAATATTATCTTTCAGTAAAATACATATATATATACATATGATGGTATGTTACATCTTATTCTAGTATTAGTATTTGTAGTACACTTTAATACAATATTGTACAACATAATGCCCTATGTTACACTGTATTACATTCGATTACATTATAACATACTATACCACAGTATACTATACGATACTAAACTGTGCTATATTATATTCTATGAACGAGTGTGCATGTATGTGTAGGCGTGTGTGTATGCATGTATGTATGTATGTCTGTACGTACGTAGGTAGGAATGTGTGTATGTGTTTATTCTACTTTATCATGATATATACCTACCTACATACATACATACATATATACATACACACATACAGACACACATACAGACACACAGAAATGCATACGTACATTCATACATAATCTAAAGACATCTATATATACATATATACGTATGTATGATATATTTTTTATTACATATACAGATATAGATATATATATATATATGTTGCACTTGTCGTTTTTCCCGTCTGGTGCTCGATACGTCAAAAATTACACGACAACAGCTTATCCTGCCTGCTGCACCGATGGCAAGTGAAGCGCAAGCAAGCCGCGAGGCACCTTTTTCCGCTTTGGGCTAGGTCTTTGACACTGTCAAGTGTCGATCCGAATGCACGGTGGCGGCAATCGCGGGGGTGGACGGGGATCGCACCGTAGCCTGCCGACATGCACATTTGGCAACGGCAAGCGGCTGTTGCAACCACCGATGAAGGCTGCTTCCGTGCGAGTTCAAGTTTTCTACACAATGCCTCAAAAACGGCCGATTTACCCTCGCCAGCAGTGCTGATGATGGTGTCCGCATCCCCGCCTAACACTGGCAGCAACAAGGAAAGTTGTACAGCGCTTTGTGCTCGAGAGCGAGATCCAGTCTTTCTTCCAGGGCACAAACAGGGAACGGATCTGAGGAAAACTGCATCAGGTCCGGCAGCTGCGTTGTAAAGGCTCCTGCTTCAAAGGGCAACTTTTCATCAACAGAGGCTGCCGTGCACTGCGCGTGGGAAAGCGTCTGGGCACCTCCGTGCTTCTCCGCATACGCGTGCTGCGCGTAGTAGACCGCCATGGCCGCCCCTCGGCTCGGCCACTCCTGGCACCACATGGCACCACATCCGCAGAGAAACAACCGTCCGAAACTCCCACCCGTTCCAGCCGCCACCAATCCCCGAGCCCATCCTGGTAGTAGGTCGCGCCGACCTTCAGCGAATCCTCGAATTGAAGGATTCCCCAGGTCTCTGGTCGATGCATCTGGATGGCGTACCTGGGCAGAGACGGGCAGGGGCAGCACTGGACCCTTCCTTCAGTGTCGAGTCCCGGGCTGAGGGGACCAGACCCAATTGTCCTCATGCGCTGTTCCCGGTTCGGGACAGGACTGGCAAGAGGGATGCTTTTCGTAGCGGCCGGTGTCAGGATTCACCTAGCCAGGCTCAAGCAGTCAGCCAAGGCTCCATCAACAACGACCAGAAAATGTCAAGCCTTCAGGCCCCACTGAACACGGCTGAAGCTTGCACGCCAGAAGTCGCCAGCAAGGGGAGGCGTTCGAGCGCCTTTCAGCAGAAAAGCTTGTGCATTGAACAGAGCTGCCACTCTTCCTGAACGGTTTCACGAGAACCCGACCTGTCCGCTCGGCTAAGCTGGCGAGGGCAGTGCAATCTCGACTGTCCAGTACTCACCCTGACTGCTCACATCCGCAAGCGCACTCTGATGGGGTCTTCATGCGTACTGCGAGAAGGGCTGTTTCCAGGGCGCCGACTCTTCTCTTCGGATCGTTCAGCGACCCCGAAGGCTGCACATCGCTTGCGCAGCGAAGCGGAGGCTCCATGGTCCAGCCCTTGTCGCCAAGAACACGAGTGGAGTTCTCCTGAGCCAACACTCTCTCAGCTTATGGATGCTTTGAGTATTCATAAGATGGACCCCACCGAGAAAACCACAAAAAGCTAGTACGAAAACTGAACATGATCAAGTCCATATCAACAGGCTGGACACCAGAATGAAAGAAATGTTTTGGTAACTAACATGAAAGACTCGGACACAAACGAGAGACTAAAGAGAACATCCAAATCCCAGGGGTGCAACCCTGGCTCTTTTGCGTTTCCGTCCCAACCCATCTAGTTCCCGGAACTCTCCATTGTTTGCCAATGTTTATTCCATCTTTATTCCATCTACTGGGCCTGGGGAGAAATCAGACACCGAACACAATGGACAAATTATTTTACTTCGAACGTCCCCACCCTACCAGGTAGTCTCATGGCAGTCTGTGGGGTTGGGCACTCTAGGTAGTCTCACGGTAGTCTGTGGGTGGGCACTCACGATAGTCTGTGAAGTTGGGCACTCCGGGCCGTGTCACGGTAGTCTGTGAAGTTGGGCATTCCAGAAAGTCTCACGGTAGTCTCTAGGGTTGGGCACTTTAGGGAGTCTCACGGTAGTCTGTTCGAATTGGGTTGGGATTGGGCACTCCAGGGAGTCTCGCGGTATTCTGTTGGGATTGGGCACTCCAGGGAGTCTCACGGTAGTCTGTGGGGTTGGACACTCCAGGAGGTAGGCTCAGCGGGCGAGGAGTAATAGCTGACTTTAAAATCTAACAACCCCACACCGAGGGTGGGGAACAAAAACACTGTGCAAACCTGGCCTGCCAGGCGAAGCATGATACCGTGAGACTCCCNAATAGCTGACTTTAAAATCTAACAACCCCACACCGAGGGTGGGGAACAAAAACACTGTGCAAACCTGGCCTGCCAGGCGAAGCATGATACCGTGAGACTCCCTGGAGGCTTCGTTTAACGGCGGATAGGTTAACACGCAGACCTTTAACGAGCTAGCAAAGAAGACGTTTAACGTCGATGGGTATTTTGTGCGCTTGAACTCATGCTGCTGGTTCAATGAAACTTTGGCAGTCTGGAAGTTATTCTTGCAATGACTGTTACTGTCCCCGTTCAACTACAATTTTCTTGAAGGCACTCGCATCATTTGGACTGATTCCAACATGTGTTTGATCATCGCCGAAATGAAACCTGCAGTCGCCACGAGAGCAGGCTGCCCCTTCTTCAGGTTCTGGGTTACAGGAAAACTGAAAAATGAATGAGGAAGCAACCAAATTCAGTTTCAGGACCCCAAAATGCCAAATGAAATGAGTGCCAGTCCATTTAGCTGTAATCTCGGGCAGAATGTTTCATTTGCACAGCTATTAATTCAACACAAGTCTACTGAAATGCTGACTTGTAGGCAAACGGCACACAAAAAGAAAGGGAGGGATCCCCCGGCCGAATTTGCCAGGCGAAAACCAATCCCAATTTTCCAGATCGCAGGAGGGATTGGCACCCGGCCTCCCAATTTTCCAGATCACAGGAGGGCAGGGTGAAGGCCTCGAGGTTTAGAGCAGGCACACACAAAGAACGGCCCTGCTTTTGGGACTGCAAACGGATCTTTAGAAGTGCCTGGCAAGGTTTTGGGGGCCCCAAACAAGGTTTTGGAACACCTATAGTTGTCCTCCCGGTTTCGGTTAGACTCGATTCTCGACAGCTCGGATCTGTCTGCAAACGAGATTCTTAGCAGGCCCCTGTGCAGGTTTCAGGGCCTCAAAAGAAACTTCTGGAGCACTCCTGTTCAAAAAGGCCAGGTCCGACAACTCCGAACTGTAGGTAAACGGCGCACACAAGGAAAGGGGTGGGTGATCCCGAGATTGGCACCCGGCCTAATCTAAAATGCGCTTTTTATAAGCAGAATTTGATAAGCAAAAACCAACCCCAGTTTGACAGATCACAGGAGGGCAAGGCGAAGGCCTCGAGGTTTAGAGCAGGCACACACAAAGAACGGCCCTGCTTTTGGGACTGCAAACGGATCTTTAGAAGTGCCTTACAGTGTCTGGTAAGGTTTTGGAGCCCCAAAACAAGGTTTTGGAACACCTATAGTTGTCCTTCCGGTTTCGGTCAGACTAGAATCTCGACAACTCGGATCTGTCTGCAAACGAGATTCTTAGCAGGCCCCTGTGCAGGTTTCAGGGCCTNACCTATAGTTGTCCTTCCGGTTTCGGTCAGACTAGAATCTCGACAACTCGGATCTGTCTGCAAACGAGATTCTTAGCAGGCCCCTGTGCAGGTTTCAGGGCCTCAAAAGAAACTTCTGGGACTCTCACGGTAGTCTCTGGGGTGGGGCACTCCAGGGACTCTCACGGTAGTCTGGGTTGGGCACTCCAGGAGGCAGTCTCAGCGGGCGAGGAGTAATAGCTGACTTTAAAATCTAACAACCCCACACCGAGGGTGGGGAATGATGAAACTAGGAACATAATATTCAAAAATCAGACGAATCAGAAGCATCCACGACGTAGATCATGACATGAAATCAGAAACCCTGTTGGCAACATAGATGCCTGCCCCCAGAGTTCGCTGTCCCACGTAAGTTTCCGAGCGCTTATGCCTTCGTTTCTCATTGCGCTAGCAACTTTCTGCATGTTGCTTGATTACGCTACCGGTACTGCCGCTACTTTGATTTTTCGTGCGCCGGATTTCCGATGACGGTCTGAAAATCGTTACTTACAATTTCCAGGATTCATCATGTTAACTAGACCGGACCATCTTGAGATTATTCCGGCCGTGGCACGGATCCACCATCGCCGTAAGGTTTGTTGAGGCATAACTCCCAGGTCGTGTTGAAAGCATTCATCTCAAATTCCTTGTAGAAGTGGGTCGTGGCCTGGGACCAGGGGACATGGAACGGTCATCAAAAGGAGCTCTTCGTCCAGATGAGCCCAGGTCACATTCGCATCCACGAAGACCTCGAAATCGTTGTCCTGCAGGGACGGAGGAGCCGAAGTTTTCACCCAGAACCCCGGAAAACTCCACAGCGCACAGATTCGTTCCTGGAAAATCACGCTGTCATGTGCAGTCAGAGTGGCCCAGGGCTCAGGCTCTTGAAGCTCAGCGCCCACGTAAAGAAACCTCTGACAATGAAAGAGTCCTAAGTTCTAAGCTTCTTTGGTTCGCTTTTGCGGCTAGTTCCAGGCTTCTGGCCGAGTGCACCTACACTTCTGCTTTAAATCTCTCGTTGATGCAAACGAGGCCCGGCTGACGACCAGGCTGCTACAGACGCCTACACTGTCCTCATCGCGGGATGGAAAAGGTCAAAGGCTGTGAGTCGGCGTGGCCCTCGCACTGGCTACAGACTCGGGCTTGAAACCTGCGAATGTTGCGATCAATCCACGAAGCGAGCTGTTAGGCACCGCAAACCCAGCGACACCTGCATCCGAGACATCCGATTACTCGACCTGGCCTTTCATCCCAACGCATCTTCGCGCGGGTGCGAAGGCGTGGCTTGGTGTGAGTGGAAATGTCTACGAAGTCCTGGATGGGACACATGGACACACAAAGACAAAAGGTGGCGCACGAGTCACCCCCGGGTCACCTTGGTCCAGGCGACTTCCTCCCAGACCGTCTTGGTGAGGTCCCCATCGAGGCTGTTCGGGGACAGCTCCGATGTTTTGTACACCACGTACCTAAGAACAGGCCCTGCAGATGAGAGCCTGAGATTTTACATCGAAGTCTCGGCTGAGTTGTGCATGCTCGTTCCTTGCCGGGCTGCTGCTCCGGATAGACGTCGGAGTAGCTGCAGGCCGCGTGGCCTCGGCTTACGCGGGCAGCAACATGCAATTCTTCCATTGGTTTCCAGGGCCACCCGAGTAGCTCTTGAAGGAGGTGCCAGCGACCGAAGCGCAAGCAGCCAAAGCCAGGCACCGCCGCATGGGGCCCCACAGCAGACACCGCTGATTGATTGAGCGCAAGTCGGGTCAATGTGGAGACCTCCTCAGAGCAACTGCTGGCTTGCTGCGCAAGGCCCTCACGCGTCCATGAATACTGCGGTACATGCTTGCTCAGATTCAGATGCCAGCTGCGAAACCTATGTTGAAAGCTGAGCCGACAAGGACGGGCGGGCTGGCTGCATGACTGGGGAGGTATCTGCTCCGCGGGCGAGGCATGGCGAGGCCGCCGAGGCCTCGGGGTCCTCCGGGAGATGCATCGTCCTTTCGTGGGCGTCCTTTCAACTTTCAAGTTTAACAACTTAATCTAATCGCTTTCACAGCAAATGGCAAAGGCTTCTCCGGATCTTCGGCTTACAGTGGCGTCCTCCGGGAGATCCATCGATGCACACGCGAGAGCCATTGACGAATAGAGGCGGTGCGAGAACGCACTGGGACTTCGGGAGATAAAACCAATGTCTGGCTTGCTGGTTTGCCGTTCATGCTGCCATGCTGCAGTGCCGCACATGTCTGTCATGCAAGATCATGCAAGGCTGTACTACTCCAACAAGGCCTTAGCCCGTCACACAAGAATAAACGGCTGCATGATCATGTTGTTAAACAGACACCGAGGGAAGAATGCAAACATGGGCATCATTGCATAGCCATTGTCATTGCAATTGCTCTCGTCCCATCGTTTGTTTTTCTGTAAGGTTTACTGTTGCTGCTCTGCAGGCTTTCCCGGTGGTTCACGCGGCTCCTGGCTCTCCCAAAGAGGCTTCCTGCCCTACCTAGGGCATTCGGAATTTGGGAGTTTCCGGAAATTAGGGGACCCTAATATCGTACCCTAAATAGTAGGATCCTTCTTATAGGGGACCCCCAAATAAGGTACCCCCAATTTTCGGAAACTCCCATTTGGCGACTTCGAAGATGCTTCGTGTCTTGGAGGGCGGAGGGCGCAGGAGCTGGTCCGGCCCCAGCTGCGCACATTGACCATTTTTCGTGTTCTGGGGCGCCAATCATGCACGCCAGACTCGTCTTGGGTCTTTGAAATCTCAGGGGCGTGCATATAGGGCTTTAACAGTCAGGTGCTGTTTTAGTGTTTGATGTCCAAGCTGGCAGAATTCTGTTTGCTGCTATCGGTGTCGTTGCAGCTGCTGAGCTTGTTGGTGGTGACGGTCCCAAGCTGAGAAGGGTTTGTAGGGATTTGTGGAATTGCGTACGGCTCTTTAGATAGTTCTAGATATTGTGCTTGAGCTGGGCACCCTCAGACAGGTCGTTATGCTGCCACTGGGAGTGATACTTGCACAATGCCCGCAGTGGTGCCTAATGAGACTACTGAAGCTACTCTTGCCAGTCCTGTCAAAATTAAACGGCTGCTACTGATCTTGTCGTTGTTGCTCTTTCATGTTGCAAGTGGGAGTGAGCAGAAGGGAAAAATCTCAGAACTTCAGCTCCCTCTGGCCTACTCTTGCTGCTAGCAACGAGTCCTATCCCCGAGCTGGCAGATCGCTTTTTGTGCGCAGGCTTTTGCGCTGACGCACCGAGGGTTCTTCACTCTTGGCCACGTCAGAACCAGCAGTTGGAGAATGCGGCGAACCGCTGTGACGGATCATGGAGTCTACGAATCTATGTTGGGGGAGCCCCGAGCTGCATTCTGACTCGTCCGGCACGCGTCAGGTGTGGGGCTGTCCGAGTGGTCGTCGTTGACCTTTCCATCGCGTCCGCTGAAACCTGACGAATCGGATGCCCCTCTGGCGATATATCGTGTTCAGGCAGTTGATACCAAGCTGCCGAGGCATGAAAACCCCTAGTCTTGCACATGCATCGACATGTAGAAAGAGGGGCATGCAGGTTTACAAGACCTTCGGATCGCACCAACTTCGCTGAGGATCGGGCATGAATTGATGGTTCTGCCGTACCTTGAAACGGCTACCCATCTGCGAGAAGCGGCTTGCAGTGTGAACGTGGCGCACGCTCTGGACTCGAACCCGAATGGCTTCCTCGTAAGCTTTCCGAAAGCCATGCTCCTGCTTGCGAGACGGCGCTGATTGTCACGCAAAGAAACTCGTGCTCGCAGCCACGAACTTGGAGCTGCGATCGGGAAAAGCATGGAGTCTGAAGAAAACACCAAAGCCAAAGTCGCAGCTGGGCAGCCAACTAACTTTCAACCCAACCCAACACACCGTTGTAAAGAGGCGGGAAAAATTCTGGCGCTCGGACTGAGTTCCTACGAACGTGCCCTGCCCTGCAAGCCATAGAACCTCGAGAAGAGCCCGCATACCCGACCTCGGTGCTGAACATGGCGTAGGTCTTCATGCCACAGTTACTCCACCGCGCCACCCAGGACTTCTCCTTAGGTTGCCGGCGTAGTTGGGACCGTTTCGGCATCTACTTCTGGCACACGGGGAAACAGTAGTCGCTGAGAACTGGGAGCCTCCTTGTCGAAGAAGACACCGCGGACGCCGCTTCGACACTGATCTGGCTTCGGGCTTCCTAACTTCCCTGCGCGGCCAGATTCCATCGCACAGCGTGAAGATCATCCTCTTGTCCACGCATGGAGATCGCACCTGCCATCCGCAGCTGCTGGTAGAAGAGGATCGCGCGCGTGCGCCCTGGATGCAGACTTTGGTTTCTGGCATTCGCACATTCACTAAGCCTGCTGCTGCACCAGATTTCATCTAGTCTCGGGTCCAGGCTTAGTGCTGCTGCAACATAACCCCTCGATGCTCGTTACACGGTTACGACGTAACCGTGCTGGCAGCTTGCGATGTACCTCGTGTGAACGCCTCGCCGGGAGACGCCGATGCACGGCTAAAACGCTATGGAGTCTATCCGAGCCGGAACATTGGGCAGACCCAACCAACGAAGCCTCAGAAAACTTCACAATCTATGCAGACCTGTCCGATTACCTGTCCCAACACCTCCGACGATTCGTAGAAACCGACATGGCTTGGCCCTGCTCACCTTGTTCGAACTTGCCCCCTCGGCCGCTGAACCAGCGGAATACCTGTTCGACTCAGAGAAGGCAGTGGTCGCAAAGATTGATGCAAATGAAGGGGTGCTGTAACCAGACCAAGAAATCGAAACTAATACTGCAACAGCCAAAGACGTGGCCAAGCCCCCGGACCAAACAAGTGTTGCCCAGAAGAACTTAACCAAACCTTGTCCGTGCTGCAAGTGCTTGTGGCAAAGACTGGAGCTGGAAGCAGTGAACAGCTCGTAGTCTTGCAAATCGGGCAGGGCAGTGGCAGGAAACAAACAGTGCTTCCCCGGATCAGCTGAATTCGGCTGCACACTACAGGCGGAAAGGAACCCTTCGCGGAACCCTCTAAGGCGACGCCAGCCAACTGCCACAAGCACGACGACTGAAGCACAAACAAAGCGGTAGCCAACACCCAGGCTTGCCTGCATGCCATGGCGATACCACATCACCTTACAGAGCTTGGGGTTTTAGTGTTACTATAAGGTTTCTACAAGGGTTGTATGACTGTAGAGTTGAGGGATACCTTGAAGCCGTACATATGCCGTCCTTCGCTTCATCCGGCTCTGTAAGATCTGCCCTCCAAATCTGGCCGAGTCAGCCGCCATCCATCTCTGCATGCGGTAGTCCCATATCACCTGAACCAGTGGCCAGGGATCCTTCTACGAAGCCCGTACACCACTCTCATGCCTATCACTGTTCAGCCTATGTAGAGAATTCAACTTGATTCAACTCGCATCCGTCTGGTCCGGGCGTCTAGCATGGCGTCTGCTGTTCTCATACCTCTGCAGAAGAGCAGAAAATGTTCTGTGGGACCAGGACACACATAAGCTCAGAATATGGGGGTAGGACTGGTCTGAGCAACATGCTGGGGAGCAGATCTGAGGCCACGGCAGCGGTATCCTTGTTCGGTGCATGTCATGCTGCGGCCAGTACATCTCCATGCGCTTTCCCAGACCCTGCAGAGGCCGGGTCTGGAGACGCAGGCGTACACATCATCAGATGTTCCCTTTGCCAAGTGATGTTGAACACAGCCCTGTTTTACTGCGCTTCGTTGTCAGGTTATGTCAGGCGTCAGAACATGGGGTCGCAGCACAGGGCTCCGGTTTAGGCATAGGTCTAGTCTTGGCTACAGTTCTTGACTTGCCTAATGCCTTCGGACTGCTGCAGCCGTCATCAGATCACGGACGGCATGACTGCCAAAGGCGAGACGACTCGATTGACTTTCATGCTCTCACGCTTCACTTACTCTTACAGTCTTACACGTTCTTACGACTCTTGATGATTCTTTGTTCCATGTCTAAACCTGGCGGTGACAGCCCTGGATGCGTCTAGAGCCTAAAAAGACCCTGGTCGCAACAGCCGCTGCCTTCTGGTGAACCGTCCGTGTCCGGGCCTGGCCCCAACCCCCGGCCCGGCTAAGGCTTCAAGGTCAGGGCTTGGGAAGATCTCATGAATTGCCAAACGCGTTGTGGCGACGTTCTTCCGCTTCTGCTTGATGCCCAGCTTCCGCCCTGCAAAGCGCACCTGTTCAAAGAGCTGGGCCGGCTGACTACTCGGGCAGCTGCCCCTTTCTGTTGCTTTGCGGCACCTGCTGCACCATGGGCCCCAACACCTCGTCAAGGATTCGGGCAGGACCCAAACATGCCAAAACTGGTCATGATTGGCCATGGATTCCATCTTGCTCCCAAGCTGCGATGTGTCCTGCACTGGCCGCACTAGCCTGGGGGACATTGTATCCGAGATTCGGCCGCAGCCTCAGCAGACCATTGAAGGGGGAATGGAGCATAGTGCCAATATACACAAACATGAACGCTTCCCGACGAAGCAGCAACAGTCAAAGACCGCAGACACCCGGGCTCTCATGCCTCGGCATTTCGGCTGCAGCGAAGAAGCGGCCTTTGGCCTCAGTCTTACGATTACTCCGCGGCGGTTTGTTCAGGACTGGTGACTAGAATGAGAATGCAACTGGCTCTGCACGACTCAGTCTGAACACGGACTTCGTCTGCATTATGATCCCACCAAGCTGTGATCATGGATCATCAATCGTAATGCAAGGCCCACTGTCAATGGGGCACTGGAGACTTGCGTCGGCGGCTATGCATCCACTCTCATGCTCTAAGATGCACCTCTAGCCTCCAACCCAAACGTGCAAATCGTCTGCCGAAGCTTCAAGGAAGAGTTGATGCGACAGATTTGGCCACATGGCCACAATGGCTCGGAGCTTTGAGCTTTTGCACAAACAAGGCCAATGACAAGAGCGGGAATCTTTGAGTTTTGCAAGGAATCTGCTGCTTGTGTGGGGTGACGATTGTGATAATTGTCATTGTGGCTCTTGTTGAAATTACTGCTGCTGGTGTTGCATTGAAGCTGCCATCCTTCCTGGAAATTGTCATTCACTGAACGGGGCCGTTCGTCTTCATTCCAACGCGCCGTGGTATGCTGTGGTGCTAGGCGGATGATCCTAACGTTGTACGCTTGTGCTGTATCTGGAACTTATCGAGGAAAGAGACAGGACGCACTCGGCATAGGGCCAAAAGCGCCGACAAGTTGCGCCCTGGCTCGGGCAACCCAAGAAACGAAAGCCACCGAGAAGCGGGCATCTTGCGTGCTCGCTGCACTCAAGAAACCTGCGACCGGCAAACTAATGGCTTTCACCAATCTTCGCCCTCCATGCTCGGGCTGCCTGATACGTAACATCTCTGCAAACAATAACATTCCACTGATCTTGCGCAGCCGAACGGCTCATGGATCGCTCCGCCCATCAATGTTTCACAATACAGAGTCGCAGCGAGGTCGCCTCTGCTATGAGGTTGGAGAGAGGCCAGCCTGGCCACTTGGACTTGACAGCAACGGCAAAGTACGCAGAACACTCCATAGTGCCTCTAAGCCACCGTTCAACACTAAGCCATACCAGGAGCTCAGAATCAGGAATCACATTCAAAAAAGAAAGGCCTTGGCAACAGCCGACCAAGCCGCGAGATTCGCGCTGTGTCGGCCGCCTGAGATTGCTTGCCAGATGCAAGAGGAAATCCCATCTGGCTTTCTCTCCACTTTGGCACTGCCATGCATGTTTTCCAAGGATTCCAGCAGGATGTCTCTAGGAATGACTACACTGCGATCCTTGTGTACCCCGGCTTGCAAATAAAGTCGCATGCATTATTCTACTGTATGCTTTGATCCTGCAGAGGAGTCAGCAGGAGATGAAATACACCCAGCGCACGAGTGCTATCAAAGAGTCGCTCTACGTCGCCCTTATTCGACATGTGCTGACGCAAACTCTTGAAGGTTTTCTTGCGGCGAACGTCCTTTCGCTATAGTACGCTATAGATCCGAGTCAGATGGATAGGTCAGTCATTAAGTGAGCGGCTTGAGTTCCAAGAAATCGACCGCCCCACGCGGCAACTCTACCATGGAGGCTGGAAGGCGTGCAGTGGCCGGTCTGATTGACCTCCCTGGCCCCTCCCTGGCCCAAAACCCTTGAATCGCGGCAAACCCTAAACCCTAAACCCCAAACTTCGAAGCGACCCCGCAAATCGATCTGAGCTCCCTGGCGGTGGCGGCAAGGGCCCAGGCCATGGCCCGAAAACCGGGAGAAACTCTGGCTTCGAGTGCTTTCACCCAGCTCCGCCTATAGATATCGAGGCGGAGCCTCGAAGTGGGGTGGGAGCTGGTCTAATAGGACTCGTAACATAGCAAGTAAAACAATGATGACGATAATTTAATGCCAGCAATTCGATACCACTGTTGGAGATCTAGCAGACAAAGGGCTGCAGCAGACATGAGGTGTTGACGGAGTCGGGTCCTGCTCTCATGCCTTGCAGGGGCTGGTTCTAGGCTGTCAACCCTATGCCGTGTTTGCGCAGTGCAAAGCCGACAGTCGAGCAAGGTGTTAAAGGCAAGGTACTCCACATGTCCTGACATACTTTAGATCCGCACCAGTGCATGGGGAGCTCGTGCCGATTGCAGACTTGGCACGACAGATTTTAGCGCCGCGTCAGGACTTCTGCCGGGCCTGTCGCTTCGAAAGCCTAAATGCCTAAAGTCTTGTTCAGCAAGGCCATGGGAAGGCTCCCAGATGCAAATCAGCGCCGCTGTTGGCCGCTGTTGAAGGCCTGGATGCCCCCGAGGCCGCTTCGACCTGGCCCTTCGACTTCTCTTGCTAAGCGTGGCAAGGACCGCGACAACGGAAGGACGGGACCATGACCTCCGCACTCTGCGAGTTGGCACCGCGAGCAGCAGTGCATCGACGCGATCGCCGAATCAACGCGAGTTGTGTCGGCGTCAAGTCCAAGGCAAGGCATCATCCTGCCTCGATCAGTATGCCCGTGAGCAAGCAGCCAAAATAAGCAGGCCTGATGAAGCGAAGGGCGGGCCTGCTTGCAGACCTGCTCGAAGATGAAGAGAAGCTCGAAACCAAACTCTGAGGGCATCAAGCCTCACAAACAGAATCTCCAGTGCACAGGCGACGTGTCAACTGCGCTGGCAGAGGAGGCGCTCTCTCTTGCAGACCAGATGCTGAAGGTCTGCGCAAAGCCCTCCCCCGGGACGTAGTCTGTTTGAAACTCGCCACCTCAGCCAGGACTCGGCAATCGGCAATTTGCAGAGGACTCGCTTTTCCGAGGGGCGGGCCCTCCCCCAGTTCCCGGCAGCCGTTGTCCCAAATGCAGAGGCAGCCTCCCGTCTGTGCGACGCCCGCCACCGTCAGAGGCACGACGCCTCCCGATCCGACAGAGAAGTCCCTCAAGGCTTCTGATAATCGAAGGGTCCACGCAGTTTCTGCCTGGGTACTCTGCAGGCACAAGGAAGCGGAACTCGGCACGGCCTGGCCACGACTCAAAGGACAGCTGGTCAGTTACAGAGCGACTTGACGGTTTGGCCTTCCGAGCTGACAGCTACTCTTGGCGGGTAGCTCCGCTGTAGGACTCCTTCAGCCACCTGCACCTGCGCATTCGCCAGCGGATCCAAATGTATGGGAGTCCTCAAACTCTCTCGGAGTCTCTCTCTTTGTGTCACATCCAAAAGCCGGGCCCTGGCACCTCCAGCTGAGCTTCGAGGGCAGAGTGCCGGACGACCTCTCACAAAGCGTCCGAACCGACCGGCTGCTCCACTTTAGCGCCCTGCTGCACCGGTGCCTCCCAGGGCTCCATGGAGAGCCATCTGCGGAGGCGCCTGGAGGGCCCGTAGTAGACCTTTCGTGCCATTTCCAGGCCCCGAACAGGAAGGCCGTTAACACAGCCCACCATAGCTGCGCTGGACACACCTCTGATCCCCATCCCGAGCGTTCTAGTTCGCTACAGGTCTTCAGCACTCCAACTACTTCCGCGCCAAGGCGCATCTTCCGACTTGGGGAAAAGCAGCAGCTCAAGATCTGCAGAGATGACGTCCCCAGCCTCCCGCAGATGGGCACGAGCTGGGACCCTCCCTTCTTGGACGGTATGGAAAACCAACAGCGCCCTCGTTAAAGGACCCTTATAGATACAGAACCGTTTAAAAGGACCTTCAAGAGCCCCGTCATCGGCACCGGCGCCTGAAGGCTCTTCTTCCCTGGACCCAGCTCCAGGCCCAGGGTGGGCGTGGGATCCCCCATGTTCCGGGAGCCGAAAACGGAGAAGACGAAGCCTCCAAGCACCCGGGGCGCCGAAAGCACAATCTGAGATCTCGGACGTGCAAGGCCTGGCCTCGATCTTTGGGTAGCTCCTGGCCCGCCATCTGCCCGCGCCAGCGCCGGACGACCAGCCCACGGTGCGCGTGACGATCCTCCTCGAAGGCCGGGAACGGGAGAGCCCGGCTGGGAAGCATTCTAAAAGACGACACGGACCCAAAAGCCACAGCGCAGGTCCTGGTTCGACTGCGTAAGCAGAGCAAACCAACAGGGCGGCTCGTGGCCTGAAGCACAGACATTGCCCGGCAGTAGTGGTGAGCCCTCACCAACGTTGGAACATGGATTAAGGAGGATCACTGCTGGAATTGCATGCGCAGTACCTTCCGTGTAGTCATGTTTCAACTTTCTGGGAGCTCATATCGGCTTTTACTATTGTGTGATCCGAGACGCCAGAACGTCTGTTTCAACAAGCTTCTCCAAATCATCCGAAAACTCCTACCACACACCGTGTCAGAGGACTGGAAGACGTTGCCAAACAGGATCCTAGCACTGCCTGCTGAAGTAACACTCCTTGCTCCGACATTCCACCACATGGGAGTTCCTAAATTTCAGGCGCCCAAACATAGAGCCTAACTGCAAAGTAGTAGGATCCCTAGAATGCGTCGCCCTCCCCCCCCCCCGTGGTGTCCCCGAGTTTCCGAAACCCCGAGTGCACCGGCCCACAACTTTCGGAGCCAGGAGGCACTCCAGATTCCTCAAGTCCTTCGAATACTCAAACTGCTCCAAGCCCAAGGAGATGTTCCTCAAGTTCGAGGGGGTAGCTTGAAGTAGCGATGTTTGGTGTATTCTTCGATGCTTGGAGCTTTTGGGCCTTTGACGGCTTATGCACCTGCCGTTTAGGCTTGTTAGGGCTGCGTGAGCACAGTTCGTGCTTTGGGATATTGTGCCTCGGAGGGCTCATATTCCTGGGGTCTGGAATGCTTATGGCTACTCTTGCAAAGCAAAGGCACGTGAGGTGGCGGTCCAACTTCCGCGAGCCGTAGGCGAGCGAAGGGTTCAGGACGAAGTTATACCAATCGCCACCCAGGAGGTAAAAGGCGAGCCGACGATAAGTTACGTTCCTCAGTACCTCGTAACGAAAAGAATGCAGGTAGCGAGGGAAGTCCTCGGTGGCCCAAGTTGAGACGGTCCGCTCGACCCGGATTGCGCCATCTGCTGTGACACCATAGTAGGTGGCATTCGTGAGCCGAGGACCGTTCGATGTGTGAGTGACTGTCACATTGGTTAAATACTGGTAAGACCCACCAGGATCAATAGCCGTCAGAAAGTCCTGAGCAAGCGGCTTCGACCTCTTGTCGTAGCAACATCAGCTGCAACAGTAGGACATCTCAGACGAGCAGCGGAACCGCCATGATTCTCGGTCCAGCCAGTGACATTTACGTCGCCGACGCAGCCCTCCACCTACGGTATCTGGAAACGGTGACAAACTGTCTGTGCCGGCAAATCAGATGCATGGTCCCTGCCTTGTCTACGTTGCACAGGTGCTGGGCAAACCTCGAAAAAGCCGTGTTTACTGGCAGCTTGAACGAATGCCAAACCCCTCCCGTCCAACCTTCCACTGGCATTGACTTCCTGTGCGAACGTGCGAAGTCTTTGGCGTTGCCATAGTCACAAGTACATCCTATTCTTGCTGGTACAAGAGCTAGGACCTAGGATGCAGCAGCATGAAAGCTGGGCACGGCTCAATGCTCTGAAGGCTCGACCGGCGTCCTTCTGGCATGTGCATTTGGGCTCATCCATCTTGCAAACGAGGAAGGGTCGCGTGTCCAGAACTAAGTTTCGCCGCTGCTGCCTCTTTTCGAGCAGAGCTGCATCGTACAATTGCACTGATGATGCTTTTTGTTTCCTCTCCCATCGACTTTCGGCAAGGCGCAGGTTCGGCTCGAAGGTGATGGATTCGCCTTCGCTGCCCAGGCCAACCTCTTCCCAGAGACCATTGGAGCCCGGCCAACCTGCCCGGGCGTGTACTCTGCTGGATTCTGCCGGTGTATGACAGGATTGTAACGCGTGGACTGGAATCTTGCTGTTATGGCTCAGTGTCTACAAGGGTGCGTTCCTCTGCTCGGCTACAAGAAGCAGCTGCTGCTTCGAATACACTCTACTTCGCAACATTGGGGGCGGCATTGAAGCTAGTATCCCGGTCGAGTGGCCATGACTATGCTTGCGCATGCAAGCTGGAGACTTGGCTACCAACACGGGGCGAGTTCAGAGACAGCGCTTGCTCGCATAATTTTAACGGATCCGTCGATACACGTGCTGTGCGGTTTGGAACGACGTGAAAGGAAGTCTCAAGAAGTGAATATAGCCTCGGACAGAAGAGAAACCAGGCCGATCGTATTGAAGCCGCAGTCACAAAACCGCAATGCAACGTTCGTTCCAATCGTATCGACAAGCCCCGAGTGAATGATTCATGATGATTCAGGCGCATCGTTGCCACAACCGGAGCAAGAAGGGATACAGCATGAGAAGTCCCTAGTGCCCTTCTCCAAACACACAGCTGCAACGAGTCTAACAAAGCTTGCTCTCACAAACAAGCCGATGGGGCCTATCAGGCAGAGCTGCGCATGAGACACCGTGTGCAGCTTGCCGAAGAACTGATAAGCAACCTGTCTCTCGCAGGCGAAACTATGGCGACGCTAGGCCCGCACGATCTCTCCGATTTGCTTGCATTGTATGTACTCGAGGCACGGCGAGCTCACCCTTCAAGCGGCTGCGGGGCGGCAGCCGCACTTGCACCTAAGACCACATCGACTCCCGTCCGCATGGACAAACTGCGGACTGTCGTTTCGTTGTTTGCCAGGCAGCAGCAGCTGAATACCACTCTCCGTCATAGCTGATGCGCTCCCAGAAGCACTCGTTGTCGTGCCAATTCTTGCCTGAGTGCCACTCCCGTCGCGTTGTTGCCATATAGCGACATAGCGGGCTGCGACCGTACCACACAACCCTGACCGGTTGTTAGGGACATCTACTGCCAGCAAGCCACTGATTTGCAAATGCAGTCCCGAAGGTCGCTTTGTCGTCCCGTTGTGGAGTGCCACGGCAACGCCTGCATGCGTGCCGGTACATGTCATGCATCCTTACACTGGATCCCGCCTGTCCAGCACTCTGTCCAGCTGAGCTGTGGTGCCAAGACACGTCCCCAATCTCTGCACTCTGCACCCTGAGCGAGCCCTCTTGCGTGCCTGTGATCTTCTTCGGGGCTGCGATGTGGAAAATAACCCGAAAATCCATGCTTTCCGCGGTCGGATTCGTCAAGATAACCTGTCACGATGGGGCAGCGCTGTGTCCTGTTTGGTCCGCCAAACTGCTAAAAGCACGAAAGCAAGCCGGGCAATGTAAGCTCATGCTCGAAAGAAAACACCCACGCCCAGACTGTTCGAATCTCTGGGCCTCGTAACCATCGTTTTGCACGATGCTCTCGTTGCGAGACGTGAGCTCAACCCTCCATGCTTGTCCGTCACCCCAGATCGGGCGCTTCCCCAAGAATGGGTTGCCTCGGGCAGACTTAAGCCAACGTTGCAAAAGTGTTGAGATTGTGAAACCGTCAGAAATCACACAGGATCTCAGCATCAACACTACGTAGCAGCCTCACCAGTATTCAAGCCTTGCGCATGTCAGGATCGGGTTCGGCCTTCAGAGAGGCTGGGCCAGAAACGCCCTTCAGCGGCAATGTCTCGAATCGTGAGCCGTGGAACTGGTCCGGCAGCCTTCCTCAACACAAGACAGGGAGTCATGGGGGCATGGGGGCATGGGCAGCTTCAAAAACTCCACGTGCAAAAAAACTGCCGCCATGTCTCCAATCATTCAGGGGCACCGAGCATGCCGCTGTTGGGCCAGATCCACAAAGCCCTTCGCCCAGCCTCGTGCTTCCACCGGTCCAACAGGTGGCAAACCCAATCCAGCTGTGAAACATTCAGCACATGCTGGCCAGCTGCGGGCAACATGCGCGTGAACCAGATGGTGCTTCTATCTTCTTCCATAAGCACCTTCCAATCTGCAAGAAGCACGAAAGCCCAGAAGTCAGCAGGCAGAGGCTCTTCCGACAGATTCGTCATGCTTCACGCTAGCATGGTCTGAATGAGGATCAACGAGCTTAAGCGATACGATGCCAACTTTGAGACCTCGAACCCCCCGCTGTGGGTGATTGTACCAAGCTGCAGGGACCAGAGTTGCGAGAAGGTAATTTTGCAAGCGGCCAGGTGATTCTGCACGCCTACTCGGAGTGCTACGTGGCTCTGCTCTGCTATAAAAATTTCCCCAACGTAAAGTTATATTATGAACACTTCATGAAGGGACAATGCCAGTCAGCACACCAACCATGCTGTGACAGCAACAATAACAATCAAGATCAACCAAAACCACCGCCTAAAAATCTGAGAAAACCACATAGCGGGCAAGAACAGGTGAGCACATGAGGTCGCACGACGTACATGGTGAGGCGGTACTCCATAAGGCATTGTCCATCCCGCACTGCTCTCTCGTCTCTGCAGCCTGAGCACGTACCCTGGCAATGGAGGCAGTACGCAGCGGTGCCGTAGCCGGACCCGCTCGCGACCATGGATGTCTCATCTCCGAGTTCCTCCTCCCACAAGACAGGACGTTTGCAACAGGATGTCTGTGGCACCCATCTACTGGTCAGGTCCTGAAAGCCGGGCACCAGAGCTCCATCCTCCGGTATCACGTGCACGTCGATGCAACTCGGCCAAACTCGGAATTCCAGCGTAGCGCTGGCGTTGCCACCTCAATGACACAAAGCTGGCTTTCCAGGTGCTGTCTAGTGTGGGCATCACTGCCTAGAAGTCCATGCCAGAAGGACAAGGCACAGGTTGCGTTCAGAATTAACCACTGGTGCAAATATCTCCCGGCCCGAACAAGACGAACTTGATAGCCTGCTCCAGCAGGGTCAGTGCATCAGCAACCGGTTGAATAGAGTGCCGCACACAGATGACCCCAAAAGCATTTCAACAAGCACTGGTGGAATGCCTCCGTGGGAGAGAAGGTCGTGCATGTCCCAGGGACCGCGACAGGGCTCGCCTGCACCACATGGGATCACTGCTGGGATGCTTTTCGATGAATCTCCGAGGCCTTCCACGGTCGGGCGCAGCGCCAAAGGCTGCCCAAAGGGACTTTGAACCTGGAAAGCCAGGGTGTCGATGTCCAGCGTGAGGTTCAGGTAGCCTGTGGAGCAGACACCGACTTCTTTGGGGCCTTAGTAGTATGATGCTACACTTCTATTGGGACTGTAAGAGGCCCATCACACGAAGCCAACGCCCACCCGAAGTGCAGTGACTGTAACTGTAGTGCAGACTTCGCCGTCTCTTGCCTGTGAAGAAAGCAAGGACGCGCCGGAGGTTGCTCCGCGGCATTGGGCCGCATGGATCATAGATCTTGCGCCCCTGACAACGCTGGACAAGGTTACAATGGCCAAGCTACTCGAGCAGCAAGGCCACCTGTCGCTTCGTGGGAAAGCGGCAGTGAGAGGAGCCATTGGCCTTTGGTCAATAGCGAAGATTCCGCGAAACAGACTCTCTAATCTCTCTGATCCCACGGGCAGCCAAGTGCCTCCGAGCTGCACGAAACAAGTTCCAGGCCCAGGGGTTAAGCTCCTTGGCAGTTTAGGTTCATGAGCGCAGACCAGCGACTAGCTATGCAAAAAATCTGAGAGACAAGTCTTCCGACAGTCCCTTTCCTCGCTTTCCGTACTGCCAGCTTCGAGCTGAGCAATTCACCGAGTCTCCCCACGTGGAGGCCCGAAGAGCCAAGAGCTCTGCACGAAAGCTTTGGGGTCCAAGACTTCCTCGAAGGCTGCGTAGCGCAGCGCCTCACATGGCAAAGGATGCATGCAAGTCTGCAATCATGAGCATGCCGTGAGGGTGGGGCCTGGGAACAGACCTCCGTGTCGGCCATGGTCAAAGCTTCTGGGCCGTTGAGGAGAAGACGACTCAAAGCGAACGACGACTCTGTTTCGATCTGAATCAAAACTTGACGATGAGTGGGCTTACGGCTTGCAGTCAGATCCAGCAGCTGCAGCAAGGGCTGTCTCATTTCGACACTCAGGTCAGGAACGTGATGAAATCACACATTGCATCATGGCAAAAGAGAGATTTTCTGCTCGCCTGCATCGACGGTTGTTTCGGCCGGTGGCCACTTTGCAACACAATCGATCGCGACTGCCGCATGATTTCCGACGCATGCTACGGCAACCTCATACAGCCGCAAAGACACAGATTGAAGTGTGCCAGCAGCTGTGCTTGCTGCCAGGCCAATACCTACGTGCACTGTGCAAATTAAAGGTTCACCTGCACGAAAACACTGGACACAGAGGTCGACGTTTCCGCTCAGACATCGGAGTCTTCGTCTTCCTCCAGCTTGAGGGTGAAGTCGACGCCAGACACCGGAAACACTGTGCCGTTCCTCAGCTTGCGCTTCCGGCAGCCGTGCGATTTGCATCTCGCTTGTTTCGAGTCAAGACGCTCCACCAGGTTGATCCCCTCGATCATATCCCCAACATCAGAGCGGAAGCAGGTGATGGGGGCCTCGCGACGCGCGATGAAGATGTGTTCGAAGACAGCCCCCAAACTTGCACGAGGCCTTCTGCACCCAGACGCGGTCAGAGTCCGTGAGCTGCGCCTGGCCTGCCAAACCCTTCTCTCCGTATCACTGTCTCTCCGTCTCTCTGTTGTAGCGTTAAAGCTCTACCAGGGGTTCCGGGGTTCCGGGCGCAGGGAGCCGCGGTTGCACACCACGCACTCCAGGGCATCTTGCCAGAGTCGCATGCCACCACAGCCTCCCGCAGAAGCCCATCTGCATCCATCTGCCCATCTTCTCTCTTCAGGGCTTTACTCCTGGCCTCGAAGGTACTCGTAGTCCCGGCACCTCTTACCCTTCACCAGCTGCCCGCCGCAGCGGTACTCACGATACTTCTGGCCTTGGAAGTGAGCCGGAGCCCTGCTTCTGTCGGAAGTTCCTACGTGCGGGCAGGAGGCGAGGCCCCACGTCATGATATCGCTTCAGATCCACCAAGCTCCTGAGACTCTAAACTCTAAACTCGGCAGGTAAGCAGGTAGATCCAGACAGCAGTTGTGCTTCTCGCCCGCCGAGGCTCACCCAGCCGGGCAGGCTGAAGGGATGTCGGCAGGTGATGTCCTCCGCCTGCGATGGTGGACGGAGACTCCACAGTCCACAGTCGACTGGGCAACATGTCCCGCTGTAGTCTTCGCGTCAGCAGCGCCACCTCCACTTTGGGGTTCGTCAGCTCCTTGTACTTCTTGCGAATCTCTCTGGTCGTCGGCTTCTCTCCTTACATTCAAGAAGCCTCTCGCCCCTTTCACTTGGCAAAGCAGAAATGCGGCAAGGGATCGAAACCGTCGATATTCGACCCCGGGGTAGGCCGGCTGAACCAGGACTAGGCCGGGATTGTCCTTCATAAGCTCCAGGCCTGGGACCCAAAGCTGCACTTTCCAAAACTTCTACCACGGAAGTACCTGCACACCTCAAAATACAACGGCAAAGTCTGGATCCGCGTGACGGATCGGGTGTTGCTGTCTCTGATTCCAGCTTTGCCTACAGCTCTGTTGTTCTTCTTCAGTCGAACGCTGGGGGCTGACTTAGAGGTGTTTGTTCGTTTGTTCAGCCGTGCAAGACAAAACGGACATGGTCCCGTGATCGCATCCATCGGGGAATGAATGCTTCCGCCAGTGTGCCATGCCCGAAACTACTATAAGGTCACGCTCGCATATTTTGCCTGGTGGATTTCGTATCTGCAATGCGCATGAAACCCAGGGCCTTTCCAGCTTCTACAGGTGTCCGTACAACAGAGGGCTTTAGGGAAACACCGCAATTTACAACGGTTTTGACGGAAAGTTCGGGTTTCATGTAACGAAAGCACTTTGATTTGCACTTCGCTCTCTTCGACCTATTTCCGCCAGCTGCTTCAAGCAAGTTTTTTTTCGAGAGCTCGCCCGTTTTATTGCCGGAACGTTTGGTTCAATCTGGCCTATAGAAGACTTGGGCTTAGAACTCTGGCTTGGATTGTTGAGCCGTCGCTCGCACGACGAAACAAAGATCGAAGCATGAAGATTATCGAGGATCTGCGTTGCAGTCTCTTCTCCCTGGTGCTGAGTAGGGAATGGGGGAATCCCTATAGTAGTCCCTAACAAATCCCTAATAATAGTTCCCAATAATCCATTCCCCCATTCCCTACTCAGCACCAGGGAGTCTCTTCTTCGGAGCTTTGCAAAGCACGGTTTATCTCGCGAAGCCCTCGAGACCAACTCCCAGAGGCCCGCCGGCAAGGCGCGAAAACTACAATATACTATAATATGATATAATGTATTATAATATCCGATATCATATAGTATAATATATCATAGCAGGGTACTGTTTGATTGACAAGCGCAGAATCCCGTGGTCGCAGCCAGTTGCAGCAATCTCAACCAGCGATTCCAAGATGGTGCAAAGAGCAAAGGAGACGTTACTACTTCCCCTAACCCCCCGCCCCAAAGTCGGAAGCACTGCTAACCCAAGTGGTAATGTCCGGAATCGGAAGTGTGTAGTACCGAAAGTTGAACAAACGTGGACAAAAACCAAGCTCCAGCAGGGGCATTGACGTTATTCGCCCCCAGCCCTTCAGAGCCCCTTCTTGCAATCTGTGTACGCCCCGCCAACTAGGCCAAACTGTCAGACCCAAGTGTCGCTGTTCTGACCTTACCCTCTGCGTGCCCTGGCTGCCTGCGGCGACCCAGGAGTATTTTCGATAGCTCATCCAGATCACCTCGATCTCCACCACCACCAGGTAGCCTCAGTCGCAGAGATTTAATGCATTCTCCCCCATTGCCCTCAGATTCTGGGGGCTTCTGCATTCTCAGAAAAGGAAGGACGAAGAGACTAAGAGATCTTACTCGTTTGTGCTGGCTCCAAGGAGCCATGGCTGCACTGGTCGATGGCAAAGTAGTGTGCTGGCCGCTCCTTCCCATAAGGCTGCTGGAGCGGTAGCGATGCGAGTGAGATGAAATCCTCTGAGTATGTGTACATCGACACACGTTCTCTACAAGAAGACTGATTGGCTGGCAGCAGAGTTTTGCCTCACGGCGTCCTTGTCTTCATAATCTTCGTTGAACTCGGTGAAAGACACGGTCTTGTGCCGGTCCTTGTAGTATCATCGAAACGTTAGGGACGTTGAAATAGAGGAGGAGGAGGAGGAGGAGCAGACGCTTAAAGCCTACCTGGCCGTAGTGAATAATAGCCGNCCCCCCCAAAGCTTGTCCCAACCGTGACTCTCGCGAGCTCGCCCGGCCCCATAGCAGGAAACGGTTTTGTGCGCATCTGGGCAACATACTCGGCTGCTGAACGTGGACTCGCGCCCGTTGCCCTACAAGTACGGATGTTAAAAAGCTTGCAAGCATGAAATTGACACAGCGAAGGCAGGACTGCGTATGCAAGCTGCTTTTTGATGCACCGAGATTCCTGAAATCCTGCTGATGGCGGATGCTCGAAAGGATCCCAGTTTGCTGTTTTGTTGATCCGCTTGATGAACCTAAGCTGCAGCGCAACACGACACCGACCAAGTGCTCACTTTGCTCACGAAGATTCGGGGAAATGGCTGTCTAAAATTGCAGATTTTTGGAATCATGGGAGAAACTTGGTGGACTTAAGCTTTGAGCTCGATTGCTTGTGGGGCAAGGCGATGAGCTGCACATAGCTGCACAGGGGAATAGAAATGCAGAATGGATGTGAAGAGTCAGTTCTGTGTTTGCCCAGCCGCTTCTGCGAGTAGTCCACCACCAGCCACTTGTCGAGCAAGCCATTGCTGACCAGCTTTTGCGCGTTGTCCTAACAGCGGTGTCCGGAAGGCGACCCTGTCCATGCATAAAACAGGATCTCCCCCGGCTGCACGGCCAAGGCTCAGAAAGCCTTTCGCTGGGTTTCTTCCCATCCGTGTCAAGCACGATGTAGCTGCTAGCGAACTTGTAATGCTGGTGCCGGAGGATCTGCGCAACCTGAGAGGACATCGCAGCCGCAGAGATTCTTTTTGTAGAGGGCTGGCTCGGGGAATCCGCCCATGGAGTAAGGCAGTCCCCGAGAAAAAGCGTCCAAGGCGCCCTTACTTCCAGCTCTTTCCAGTGGTCCTCCTTCGCAATGACGGCGAAGCAAACGCCATCCTCGCTACCTGCGCTGTCTCTTCGAATGCAGATTAATCTCCCACTCTCATTCACAGAAGACTCCATAATCTGGAACGCGCAGGTCAATATCCATCCTCGATCCAGCCCAGATCCATCAAACGAGGCTTATGCAAATTCGGGCATCGGGCAGATCTGCAGCAAACCCTGCCAGCTTTTGAAGTGACGATTCTTGGAACTTTGCTCTTGAAAGTGGTTCGAGAGGTCCTCCTCGACGACAGAACTACCTCATTGCCCAGATCCAACCGGAGGAATCCGATGTGCTGGGCAGTCTTCGACCGTGTACGACTTTGAGGATGCTTCAGCTCCGATGACAATGCAACATTCCATGTGCCGCCCTAACTGGGCATACATGCTGCCGCGATCTCCTTGCTATTGACTATTGATCGCGTCGTATCCTTCTGAAGATCAGGGGCTCTGATGCCCAGTTTTCGCTGTGGCCCACTATGCACCCTGCTGACCCTGCTCACCCGGAAGCGCCTGAGCCTGCCGCGCAGGAGCCGGAGCCCTGACGTGATTTTCACATGGCCCAAACCCCATTCCTGGAGCACTGGATTGTTATATTGTTTGACTCCAGGAGACAGACGCCCAGCACCCGAAAGTATCATTGCCAGGGCACATCGTCTGTACAAGTGTCCTGGCTGGATGCGACGGCCAGAGTCCTGGAGCCACGCGGAGCCAGGTGCTTTACGAAGTTTTTGACACTAATGCCCGTCATCCTTCTCAACGCTTAGGAGCAGCAGCTCTCACATGCTACTTACTGGCTGACAAGCTGCGCAGCCACTGACAAGCAAAGCCGCAACATGGCTCCATGCGGAAAGTGTAGTGAGATCATGTCACCGAACTGAGACTGTGGATGCATTCAACGTGTACAGATACACGCTGCATGGCTGAATGTGAGCATGGACGTCTGGCTTCCTACAAACAAACTGGACTTTGCACAAGCCTACGGTGTTGATCACGAGAGCAATGCATGCGAGTGACTACAAAACGGAGATCATGTCAAGAAGTGAGCTTCGTGATTCGAGCTGGTTGGGCAGCTAATTCCCAAAGGAGTGCGATTGTGGCTAGGACAGATGACGCTTTCGGTCCCCAAAAAAAGGGACGAGGTCCTTTTCATCGCTTGAACTGCCCGCACATCCAATTCATCAATGGGACCGTGTTGGTCCCATCTTGACTACCAGTAGCTACGGAACGAGCCCCTTGTACTCGGAGCCCATGGCTTCAGCATCCCGCCCATTTTCGATGATAATAACCTCGGTCGACAAAACCAACCATTGGGGCTGAAAGTATCGTTGTCCCAGGGTCCCAGGGCCAAGGCATCTGACTTCAGCCTGGCCATGTCATACCTGGCACGACACACGGCAGCCAAAAAAAAACAAATCCTTCCTGGTCAGCCCTTGCCTCACAGAGGTCAAGGGAGCATGCTGCACCCAAGACTTCTGCCAGTTGCTGAGGTGAGCCTGTCAGATAAAGCTACTTTTCGCCAGACACTCTCCAGGAGACGGATGCCCACGAACTGTGGCCTGTCGTGTGTTCTCACTGTTGCAGATCACACCTGAGCGGCACATCTGGGTGCAACAGAGTGGACTGAGAAGCCAGCAATTCCAGCTGCGAAACGAAAGGACGGCGACTCTCAAACCGGTCTCAAGAGACCCTCTGCGGAAAGGACCAGCTCCATGCAGACGGTCGAAGAAAGGAGAGAAACAGACTCAAACAAACAGAAACGCAAAATCTGAGTGCTCCTTTACTTCGCGCCATGACCACACAGCACCCAAGCCTTGTGACAGAAGCTACGGACCAAAAGCAAAGACGTTGTTTCTTCCGCGGTTTGGGAAGGATGCTGAGCCAAGGCTTCCGGATTCAGGAATGTTCATAGACAGGTTCACGGTGAAGTATATTAGATGAGCAGCACTCCACCGCAGCTTCCCAAGTCCGCAAGCCGCCACACTTTCTGACGTACCTCTGCCGGGATGTGGTTGGAAGCCAACGAAAAGGCTTGCATGAGAAAGCAGCGGCGGAGTCGAAGTCTCTAGGACTCTAGGGCAACTTATGGCACTGCCGAGAAGCTGGAGCGATCTGCAGGGAATCCCTGCAAAGCAGCGCAGTGCTGGGCGCAAGAACACACGACCGCAAGGCCACACCTCCCCGACTGGCCTCGAACGAGTTGGCCCCCACAGCGGTACTCCATAATCTGACTTCGCCCTGGGAGCCGCCGGTATCTGTGGATGTCCACCAAGCAAGCTCTGCCTCTGTCGGATCACGGGAGCGTTTTTCTTCTGCCAGCTCTCGTTGTCGTCGTCGTGAGATGTCGCGGTGGTGCTGGTGGTGCTGCTGGTGGTATGCTTGTTTGACATCAGGAAGGAGAGAGAGAGAGAGAGAGAGAGAGCGGGCGAAGGACTCGAGACAAACACAGCTGATTTTTTAGCCAGAACCAAGGGAAGCCTATGCACCGAAACCCCCCCCACACACAGAGCGTACAAAAGCCAAGACCCGACCCACCTGGCAGAGTGAAGGGATGCTGGCAAGTAGTGTCTTCCAGCTTTACATCTCCTCTAAGCTGCTCGTTGAAGAATTTGGCAATAGGCCTGGGCAGCTGTAGGCTTGGGCACGGAATGCGTCGACAGATCTGCGAAACATGTGTGATTGATTGAAAGCAGCGCCGATCCCTCCTGGCGCCGGTCTTTGCGGTGTGCACACTTTCTTTGCTTGGAGCAGAGCATGTTTTGCAGAAGGTAGCACCCTGCTTTACCATTACCGCACCTTCAAACTGCTGCCAACACTGTCAGCTCGTCCCTGCTGTCTCGAACTCCAGCCGCTCGAAAGCTGTGCCGGTCCACCTGGTGGTGGGCCGAGGTCGTACTCTTCGCGACGCGATGCCCGGGAAGGAGGGAATGATCAGCACCTGAGTCTTTGAATGCCAGGCCACGACTTTCGACATCGGCTTAGCATCAGCTTTAGGGCTTGAGAATGTGGGGGTTTGTTCCTAGCAAGAGGTCAACGTCTGTATGCATGTGGAGAAGGCTTTTCCTGTTGCTGCCGCTTGCATCCAATGTCCGTCCGTGTCCTCGAGCTTCGAGGCTGTCGGTTCTATTCTGTCGTATCTTCTGGGCTCACGACATCTCACTACTCTCAGTCGCACAAGCGCATCGGAAATGCTGCTCAAAAGCTTCGCACACAGGATCTGCGTTACTTGGGGATGCTTGCATCGAACCGAAGCATCACCAACAAGCTGTGCGCACCTGTAGTAGCCTTGTATCCTGCCTACCACCAAGTGCCTTTGTTCTGCGGTTTACTGCCCTCTGCACCTATGCTTGCCCATCTATTGTCTCTCACATCCCTCGGAGAAATGTTCGCCCCAGGCACGAGCCCCTCGTTGTCACGGAGCGCCTGCATCGCCTCCTGCCGACGAGAGCAAGGAAAGAACTCTCGTCTTTAGATCTGCTAATATTCACAGACCTCCACAGCAGCCAGCACCAACGGAGACCCGACTTCCCTGAATCAAAACGAGGCGGCCTCTACCCATGAGTATCCGCGCTGCGTATACATGATCCTCAGGCCGATGCTGCCCGGCGCAAGCACTGTTTCCAAAGAGGCTTCGCTGTAACACAACAGATCGAGCACCCAACGTGCATCTCACAAGCGATCCGAGCGGCATGTCTGTTTGGAAAATAGCAATGTAAGGTGCATCACATTGATCCACCGCATAATAGTGAGCCAACTCAATATCTGCAGTTTGCGAGTCGTCAAATGATCTGCCATGCGTATGACCTGGTCGGAACTTGTCCACGTCATCCCACTGCGCTGACATATTGACACCTCGGTTGAAAACATTGTATAAGGCCCGAGAAATTTCGCCAGAGACAAAGCCGGGGCCTACGCAAAGAGCTCCAGCCACCAAGCAAAAGTAGACATCAACAAACGCGTCCGCTCGGGGGCGGCTGAGCTGTGGGGGTGGGAATCTGTTCACCTTCGAGGGACCACGCTTGTACGCCGCGGAGTAGTCGACGGTCATCCAAGTATCAACGAAGTTACCCTTGACCAGTGCATCGGCGACTTCTTGCATGGGGCCCATGAGGTCCTCTCCTGCCCAGGCTTGTACGGAACTCGCTACCAGATTCGGATGCATGCCAGAGCGGTTTGTGAATCAGGCCTTTTGTATCCTTGGCTCGTGAAGCATAGGCCGGAGAGGCAGAGAGCAAGCAACAACTGTCCAGCTAAGCGGTTGACGGCCCTGCAATCGACAAACCCGTGTTGCTCTTCCGACAAGAATCGAAGATCAAATATCGATTTCTAAAGTTGTACTCGTGCTGCCGGCTGAGGTGCTCCACCTGGCACTTGGCTTCGTCACTCAGCCGCTTCTACAGACGGCACTGCCAAGCACGCAGTTGAACAGGAGAAGACTGCAGCCTTGTACCGCCAATCAAACTACCGAAACCTGCTTCCAAGCGGCACGAATCTGCAGCTCACTGGCTGTTGTAGACACGGAGATCATGGCTAGACACGCCATTTGAGGCTGGAGATTCAGCTTGGCCTGGCAGCCGTGAACTCGGACAGCAGTCCGCTGACACCGCAGGCCCTGTCTGTGTCTGTGATTGTCTACCTAGCAGAGCAATTCTGCATGCACACACACACACACAATTGCGAGGGAGGTGAGGCCACGACAGCTGGCTGCACGTTTTTGGTCCTTGCTGCTTCCTGCAGTTCAGCCTGGAGATGCATCGCACTGCTTCGAAGTCTAAATTTGCAAACTCCAAACTACTAGAGGCCTTGCCTGGGAGTTCTCTGGTGGGTCTTTGCCTTCAGTTCTTCAGAGCTGGACCAGTTCTTGAGTGCAGAGACTGCTTGCTGTTTGTTCCTAAACGCGGGCAAAGATGCTCTCTCGGAAATCGTCTTCTCCAAACATGGCCTCGGCTTAGAAGTAGCTGGAAGATACAAGATTGGAACGACCCTGCGCCCCGCTTCTGAGACCTCGACATTTATGTAGAGAAACAGCGTCAGAATACCAGCCATGAAGAGCACCATCCATATCCGAAAGCCGCAACACGCAGTCATGCGTGCCAACCCCACCCATTATGCCGGCTCGATCCCAAAGGCTGCTGGAAGAGGTACGGTACGATCCTCGATACCAAGCATGAGGGCACCTGCATGCTTGCTTCTGTCAGGTGCAATCCTTCTTCCTTCTGTTTCATTCAGAAGGCATTCGCATTCACATCAATTCCAACCGGGCTACTTTTTCACGCAACGCAAGGACTCGACTGCGTCAGCGTCTGCTCAGGGCCTTTGCCAGGCGCTCAACACCACGCCGGCAGTCCTCTCCGTCCGCGTGAAGACTTAAGACCACGGCAGGCAGCAGGCATGACAGTTTGCAGTGACACCCCTGCCCGTAGCTGACGCAGCTTATGAAAGCTCTTCCGAGTCGAATATTGCTATATTAGTCGGGAACTCTTAGCTGTGCCACAGCAGTTCCTCTGTGGAGCAGGAATACGCGATGCGGAGGTGGCCGTTTCCTTCCTTTCCAAAGACACCTTGGTCGAGGCGGAACGCTTGTCGCAAATTTCTCGCAACCAGAGCACAAAGCCACAGGCTTCTTGATCCTCACTATTACATGCATCGCTGGCCTCCATCTACCACAGCAATGTGGTGCTCGTCCAGGAGATGTCTAGCCTCAGAGCACGATGGAATGACCAGCTGCACTCATGCTTTCCGGGGGCACCGAAGGTCTGCATGCCGCAAGAAACAAGCTCCGCCGAATCCCCGAACGCAGAGACATCCGGGAAGACGTAGTAGGCACCTTCTGGGCTACCACCCGGCCTCGGAAGCGGAGAATGGCAGCGCACAGCAAAAAACTGCGGACTGGCAGATTTTGTCGCGGCTATGGGGGGTTGGTTTAACATTTTCCGCAGGCGGCCGTGGCAGGGAAGCAGGAAAGTGCCTATGTCGCTTCTAGACCTTGCAGAGAAAAGCTTGCAAAGCACTGCTTTTGGTATTTGACGCTCGACACCGGTCAAACAGGTAATGGGTTGAATGTGGCATTTATTTGCTTCATTAGCTGAAGGCACGATTTTTGAGCGGTGCCCCCATCTGGTCAGCTCATGGATAGTACTGGCAGAAAATCTCGATCCGGCTCGAGTTCAGATAGAACCAGATCAGGTTTAAGCGGGTCCCCTATCTCGTGCCGCTAGTAGAGCAGGTTCCGCCCACTACTGCCACCTGTGGACAACTGCAGTATTGCACAAATAGAAGCAGTCGCGGTGGCGACCGAGGGCTCGACAAGTTGATGCCAGGGATGCTCTTCAGTCCTTGACTAGTGGACTCTTCGAACTATTGAAACTATTGCCAACATCTGACTCTAGAACAGTCGGCAAAGACAGATGCCAAGATTCCTTCGACAAGCACTGATCGTCTTTCGTTGTATTGGGCAAGCATTTCAGCCACGCAGTCTTGCGAAGAACGTAAGGCAGTGGTTCCTGCGTGCTGCGTGAACCTCGGGAAAAATAGAAAACCACAAGGCCGGCAAAAGAATCTGTTGGCAGCTGCATGAATGGAGCCCCTCTTCTGGGGCCACGGCGTGGGAGAACACGCTGAGTAGTAGTATCTGACGGACTCTCACAAGCCGCTCACCGTAACCCTTGGCTTCGGAGTCTCCAGCTCGGCCTTGTCTTGGCAACTTGTACAGCAGCCGCGGCATCAGGGCACAGCGCCCAACCAAGTCGCCATCCATCCATGGCCTTCATAGGTGATCACCCGATCATCTCACTTCTGCATCTGACATCAAAAACAATTTTCAGATGCTTGAAAAAACCGAACATGAAGAAAACGACCATGGACCACCGTACTCATTCAGTGCTCGAATGCAAGGCAAGTCACGTAGGTTTTGGAAAACGTGCTCGCCGCAAAACAACGCTCTGCCATACCTGGTCGAATTCCACGGACCCGTAGAAGTCGGAGGGGCATTGTAACGTATCTTTCGGGCCCACCTTTGATGGCCAGGATAGACGGAGCGGTTGCTCCGGCACTGCCGCCGTAGTACAGCCTGGGAGGGGCCGGAAGCAACAGAGAAGGAGGGAGAGAGAGAGAGAGAGACAGCGACAGCGACAGCGACAGAGAGAAACAGAGAGTGAATGAGTGAACGAAGACGACAAGATCAAAAGCATGTGCATATGTGCACCGTGTGTGTATGCATAAACAAACAATACGCAAATATATGCGAATGCATGTATGTATGAATGTATGTATGTATGCATGTATATATGTATGTATGTATGTATGTATGTACACATGTTCGTATTTGTATGACATATGTGTATGTGTATGTGTATGCATGTGTGTATGCGTATGTGCATGTGCAATGTGCATGTGAATGCCTATGCCTATGCCTATGCCTAGGTGTAGGTGTAGGTGCATATGTATATAATATATATATATATATACACATATATATACACACACACGCAAACGAAGCTATACATATGTAGATATATAGGTACGGATATGGATGTTGATATAGACACAGGTTTGGATTTAGATGTAGATGCAGAAATATGAGCTACCATATACATATGTTTATATATGTATATGTGTGTACAAATACCTATATATATACATACATATAACTAACTATGCATGACATGCATTCATGCATGCATGCATGCATGCATGCATACATACGTACAGACGGACATGGACACACACATAGAGAGAGTGAGCGCGCGCATATATTTGCACATGAACAGGGAGACAGAGAGAGAGTGTGTGTGTGTGGGTGTGAGATTGTCTATATGCCTCTGCATTTGTCTGTTATATCTATGCCCAAATCTGTGTCCATGTTTCCTAGTCTACATCTATATGATATCTAAACAGTCGTCAGTTCGCCTGGTGTACGTTTCATCGCTGATCGCCATGAGATCCTTGGCTGCTCCACTCGGGCAAGCAAAAGCATGAAACTTGCAAGCATGTGAGGGTCACCACAGCGCAACCAGGCAGACTGACTCAATCAAACCCGCGGAACCTTCCAGTGCAGCCGAGACGGGTCTGAAAGAAGAGAAATCAGAATCCGAATCTGGACAAATCTTGCATTGATTGAAGGAACCTTCTCTTCAAGAACCTGGCTGATGCGCTTCAGCTCGTCGGATCCAGTGACGGTGCCCAGCGGATTTCCAGGCGAAGACAGCACGGCAAACTGCGAAAGCTACAAAATCTACGGGCAAAACGGATTTATGTAGTCTTGTCGTTCTATGGCGCACCACCCCAATGAAGGAGTGGACACGAAGCTGCCAGCCTTTGTCCTGTGCGTCACGGCAGCATCGATTGCCTTCAGTGTTGGGAATATCAGGAACAGATGACGCGGCCAGCAGCCACAGATGCTACACAACATAAAGCGAGGGGGAGTCCTACAAAGCAAATGCAACGAGCCTCCGCTGTGAGGACACCGTTCTTCAAAGGCACCTCTACAGGCTTGCCACCTGCACAGTGCCACGAGCAAACTCCTTCAGACCACGACCTGCCAAGCGCCCGGAAGACAGCACACAAAGACCAGCCTGCCATCACCACAGCCTGCCCGGCATCGACTTGACTACTTTCGCCCTCTCGCTTGCTCCGATTTCTCTCGCTGGAGAGTCTAGCCAAGCCGCCCACTTCATGTTTGGCCAGTTCGGGGTTGGCACGATAACCTCATCACCCTCATTCAGGAAGGTGTGCAGGATCACGGTGACCTTGAAGGTAAGCACCGTACGGATGCCAAAACTAGACTTGGATGTTCTCGCTTCCGACCGTATGTAAATGCGGCATTGAGTCCAGACCGAACATGCCATAGTCTATTGGAAGTCATAGCAAACTTGGGAAGATTAAGTCCTGAAAGCGCAAGGGCTCTACCAGGATGCTGATGTAAAGCCTAGGAGAAAGCATCGTGCTACGAAGATGTCGAGCGAAAGTTCTGAGTGCGGGCGTAAAGCGTCGCCGGTTTTGGGCCGTGACCGCCTGCGCCACCGGCGCCACCCTGCGCCGCCTTGCGCCGCCTGCGCCTTCCTGCGCCACCTGCGCCCCCACGCGCCACCTGCGCCACCCTAGCTGTGCCACCTTGCGCCACCTGCGCCATCTGCGCCTTCCTGCGCCCCCATGCGTCACCTGCGCCACCCTGCG
>BGNK01004331.1:0-49511 GCA_003297005.1 Symbiodinium sp. clade A Y106
CTCCCCCCTCCCCAGAAGCACTGCAAAAAAGCACTGAAGCCCAAACCCGTGGAAGATCTCGGCAAAGCCCGCCAACCTGAGATTAGGAACTTTACGTATAGGATCACACCCTACCCCTTTTTTAAGGTACCTACTGTACTATGTAGGAGATCCTAACCATAAAACTAACCTTAAAAAGGGGTAGGGCGTGACCCTCTAGGTATGAACCCTAGCTATTTCCAAAATCCTACAACCTTAAAGCACCCAACTTTCGCCAAGATTCACAAACATGTTAATTCAATCCTCAAAACCCCAAACCACGAATCCTAAACTCCTAAAGCCCAACATCCGCCCCAAAATCCTGAACCCAAACCCTAAATCGCCAAACTTAACGTCTCCTCTGCGCGGCACGGGCCGCAATGCCCGTGACAGACTGAAGGACGGCGCCCCTGTTCCGTGGCTTCTTTTGTGTTTGCGGCGTCGGGTTAAGGGTTGCAAAAGGCTAAGGGTTAAGGGTTTAGGTTTCGCGTTTGTGGGTTTGGTTTATTAGTTTGGTTTGTTAGGAGCTGTGCAGTGGGTTTATGGAATCATAATAGAAGGTCTAGGAAAAGCACGCTTCTAAGGGGTGCAGCATTGGGGGTACACAGAGTTTAGGGCTTATTTTAGGAAATGGGGCCCACGTTACTCCTTTCTAAGGTCGTTGAGGACACAACACCATTGGGGTTGCGGGTTTCAGGTTCAGCATTTAGGGCTTGCGGTTGAAGGTTCAGGGTCGCCTGTCTTCCTGGGGTTTATCATCAGGTCTTGTGTTGAAGGCTTGTGGCTTGAGGTTGCCCGGAAGGGGCATGAATGAAACCAAGCATCTTAGACCGCAACTTGCAACCAAACAACAAACTTGAGCCATAACACACCAAATCCGAACACTCACCGCGCACACACACACACACACACATCGCGCGAACACACACACACACACACCACACACACACATGTAGAAATGAATATGTGTGTTTATGTTTGTACGTAAGTATGTCTGTCTGTATGTATGTATGTGTGTACATGTGTGTCTGCCTGCCTGCCTGCCTGCCTGCCTGCCTGCCCGCCGGCCTGCCTGTCTGCCTGCCTGCCTGCCTGCCTGCCTGTGTAAGTATGTACGCATGCATGTCTGTCTGTATGCATGCATGCATGCATAAATGCATGCAGTGCTTTGCATGCATTGCTTTGTGTGTCTGCATGTATGTCCGTATGCATAAATAAATGTATGCACCTATGCAAAGCATGCATGTCTGTATGTGTGTGTGTGTGTGTGCGCATCGTCCGCGTCGTGCCGCAGGCCTGTCGCCACCGGTCATCCTTGCCCGCAGCTGGCTTCGCAAGGATGTTAGCAAATCCTGCGCGTCTGCTACATTCTCAACCTTGTTTTGGTTTTGCCAGGTTTCCGGGCATATAGGATATGGAGCTTCCAGATCCAGGGTTTAGATTTTAGTGGTGCTTCAGGGTAGGTTGTAGAACCTGCAACATGATTGTTGCAGCAAGTGAACCTAGATTGCTTCCGCCGACTGCCCAAGGGCTTGCACGCCTGAAACTTGCTAAACTCACAACATCTTCAACGCTCTACAGTATGCCCTAAACCCTCAAATGTAAGCCGTACACCTAGAATCAATACACAAACGCAATCCTCATACTTGGTCCGATCAAAACGCGGAGGGTTTGGGGTTAAATGGTTCGAATGTGGGTTTCAGGGCTAGGGTCCCGAGTTTGGCGTTTAGTTTAATAAGGGTTTAGGGTCCCGAGTTTGGCGTTTAGTTTAAGGGTTTAGGGCTTTGAGTTTAGGGTTTAGGTCAACAGCTGAATAGCTGAGACACTTGGGCAGCGTGACGACAGAAAGAGCTAATCACACATGTGCAGTGCTTTCTTGGTCCCAGTACTGACACTCTCTTGGTGTTTGCTTACATGGTTGTTGGACTGCCTGCTTTCTTTCAGTGAAACAGTCATGCTGCTTGATGTTGCGTTGTCTGATGGTGCTACCCTCATCGTTGCAAATAATGCTTGCACCTAGGTTTGACCTTGTCGTCATTGCTAGCCTCATTCTAGGCACGAAGCGACTTCACCCAACCAACCTATGTGGCAAGATCGGAGAAACTTCGCGTGTAGCCGGCTCCTCTTGCTCTCGAATCTCCTGACGCAGTGAGGGTACGGGGCTTAGAGCTCAAAGTAACGGGAAATTCTGTCTCGCAGCGAAAACACTCTTAGGGAAGTCTTACGGCTTCTAGTTGGGGCCATGTCGTTGAGCCCTGAAAACTCCGAGGTGTGACTTAGAGTCCAAGTCTCTTGCTTAAAAGTCTGGCTCCACCTTGGGATGCAGTCAAGACAGCTATGTTACCTATGTTCACAACGCATCGAAGCACGCATGCTTTCAAGACTCATAGCCCGCAGCCTGAAGCCCTTAGAAAGCCCGACCCACACCCTCGAGTGTGGTTCCTTTCTTGCTTGCCAATGCGTTACTAACGTTCAAGAAGTCTAACACCTCCGACTGCTGCATTTCGGGAGTTTAGGTTTGGGGCAATATGCTGTCTAGCATTTAAAGTTCAAGCATATCATCGAAATTTTGACGGCTGCTATACGAACGTGATGTATGATCCATTAATCCTAAACCTCAATTAAAGCCTTATCGAGTGCTGTCGCTAGTAATGCCGCTTTGAGATTCCCGTTAGCACCCGTAGTGTCTCCCTCGCCGGATGCGTGCAGGGCGTGGAACACGAAGCGAGCTGTTCTGCTCATTGCGTTCTGGCCGCATACCTGTCAGCGGCTAGCTCGGCATACTGATCCATCGGTCGAGTTCAGCGCTCAGCAGCTCATAGCCCCAGGATGCGTCCCAAGCCGAGACGTCGCCGCATGCGATCATGCTGATGGCATGAATGTCCCAGTGCCCTTTCACAGTGAAGCGGTGGCCCCTCGTGCTCAAGCTCCATGCTGTCCAGTACGGAGCCAGAGCAAGAGATCTTGATGGTGCTTGAAAGTTCCGCGGCACTTTTGAGCCGATTTGAGCCGTTGGAAATGAGCTCAACCTTCGATGTGAGGCGGTACTCTCGACGAGCGCATGCATCCACTGCACCAGCATGTTCTATAGCGCCAACGCCAACGAAGCCTCCGGTTGGCTTTTGGCGGCGCGTTTACCAGCGCTTCCTCCCCAAAGCCTCAAGATCTAAACCAATTCTGGAACCCTTGCAACACCGCTGTATAACCCCCCCAAGAGAGGTATATAACGCGAAACCCTGCAAGTAGCATCCCCTCTCTCCCAAACCCCTACCATAGCAGAAGGCCTCCCCAATTATATGCGATAAGACCCTGCTGGAATGACCATAAACCGCAACCCCCGTTGTTATGGCCTCTCCCCTAAACCCCAAATCCTACTACATCAGATTAGCTGGCCTTCTTGAGTTTGGCATTCTCCGCACGGAGCTTCTCCAACTCCTAGTGGTGCCACAGAAGCTTTAGACTTTAGGGCTTGGGGTCTATATAGGGTGCTCTAAGTTGCAACGGGTTTGCATAGCGGGACTGTTGAGGCCCTCGTTGTTGAAGCATTGATGATCAGTAGCATGGGTACAGGCTTTAGGTTTCCGCGCCAAGGCCATGAAAAGTCAAGTGAAACCCCCAAACCCCCCAAAGCTTACACAACTATGGTGAAGAAGTCACAGGCCCTCAGGGCCAAAAGGTGCTAAACAAGGCGAGCATCATGAAACAAAGGTCCTTGTCTAAGCTGCTGGGTTGTGGGCTTGGGCTTTCGGAGTCTAGGCTTGTAAAAAGGCTTAGGGTTGATCGAGCTCAAGATTTTAAACGCAACCTTACGTAAGCACTCTTAAGCCTCGCGGGCGATGCACACTCCTAAACCAAACCGGGAACCCTGCATTACACTGCTAAGGCACTGGCACCTCGGGTCAAGGCTTCTGCAGTGCAAACTTCCCCCAGAAACGTCTAGGGCCAGATACAAGGAGTACAGAACCATAGAGTTGCCAGGCCGGAGACATCCAGAAACCCTTGACAATCCTCACACCAAGCCTTGAAACCTACATAGCATAGAGACCTGTTTTGTTACGTTTGGTCTCTGGGGCCTTGGGTCCTTATGCTGCTTGTGCTATTAGGAACTGCTGGAGAACAACATGTTGCGAACTGTATCCCCACATTATTCGTGATCCCGAAAACCTAAACGTCCAGAGCCCGCAGACCCAAAAGCGAATCAATTCAAGCCACGCGGCTTGACAATGCTTGAGGATCCAATCCATCTCAACTTACCTACACCTCCGTCCATCAGTTACCCTCCATTAGGCCTATAGACACAACTTAACCTCCCCGTACGAAAGACCGTAGGCGAGCAGTAGACCTTTTCTGGCAACATGAAATCCTGTAGCGACAACAGTTGATAACCCTCTGGAGTAACCCTAAACCCTAAACCCCAAACCCATAAACCCTAAACCCCTAAACCCTAAACCCCTAAACCCTAAACCCCTAAACCCTAAACCCCTAAACCCTAAACCCCTAAACCCCAAACCCTAAACCGCACACCCGCCTCGAATCCTGGAGACCTCCCCCTCTGAATAGTTGTGCAACCCTTGTCGTGGCTTTATCGGAGCACTTAACTTATAGCATCCCTTACATGCAGCCCCTTAACCCTAAACACGATAGCCCTATTGAGACAAAATGCAAAGCTGAACCCGAAAATTTTAGTTTAAATAAAGCTGAACTCTAAAACGAAACCCTAAACCCTCTTTTCAAAAAAGCAAAGCTAATCTACAAACCTGATCTATCTAAAGAAGAAAGCAACTAAACCAAAACCCCCCCCCTATCCTAAGGGTTCATGTGCTCATACATTACATACCTTGGCCTTAATGTAGTCCTTATTTAGGTACTTTGGGACCAAAGTATGTACTATTTCGGTACATGGACCCTTACCCTAAACCCTAAACCCTGCCCTCAAGTCCACAAGGCGCCAGGCCGGCAAAGTTTCTCATCGCCCGGCCTCGATGTCGGCCATGGCGTTGGCCCTGAGCCCGGGATTGCGGATTTTGCCCCAAGTACCCTTTAAAGGGCTCTAATATGTCTCACTAAGATGTAATTGGGGACTACTATAAAGGGTAGTTGGGGGGTCTAGGAAGGTGTGTAAGATTTTGGCTTCAGTGTTTTCGTAGGGTTTGGGGTTCCGGCTTTGCGATGTGGGATATAAGCTTAAGATTTGGTTTGGGTTCAGGGTTTAGTTTAGGCATGTTGCTGCCATTGCCTTTCGCACTTTTCTAGCGCACTCAGGCGCTCGCTTAAAGGAAGTCGTCAGGTATGATCTTAATTATTCCTGCCTATACTTGGCGAGATCCTAGAGTCCCCTGGCAAAGGTTTCGGTTCCAATGGTTCTTGCAATTCATGCCGTTGTGTTGTCGCCTAGGAACCAGCTTATGGCTGGGGTCTTTTGGGCTTCGGTTCCTTGGCTCTGCTTCAGTGAAGGGCTTCGGTTTAGGATGTGCTTGAGGTCTGGGAGGTCGGGCGGTCGATGTAGACAGAGCTTGGCCGACTTCTGAAACCCTCCTGAAAGTTAAACTTTTAGCCTCCGTATTATAGTCCATATATAGAAACCCAAAAAGTTGAAGTCCTAGCGGATATAGGGTTTAGACACAGGTCTAGGCAAGCCGGAATTGGCGAGTGGTATAGAGTTTGGCGTTTGGCGTCCAGCATAGCTCCATGGATTCGGGTTTGTGGCAATCGGACCGACAACCTAAGCCCTAAACTTGCCCTAGGCCCTAAACCCCTATTGGGGAAAGCAGGGAGTAGGGTGAGCACTCTCGATCACCATGACCGTGACCTCCAACACATTCCCAACGCAACCAGACACCACCAGGATCCGAAAACATGGGGTTTATGGCCCCAGATAGTAGGTATTCCCTAAGGGTCCATGTACCCAAATAGTATATACTTTGACCCCAAAGTACCTATATAAGGACTACTGTAAGGCCAAAGTACATACTATTTGTGTACATGGACCCTTAGGGATTTAGGGTCGGTAGATGGAGGGTCCAGGCAGATAAGTTTTCTTTTCCATATCAGACGTCTCTGCGTTGCAGGTCATCGTTATCTCTGTCTGCGTCCGAGGCCGGGTTAGGACATTCAAACCCAAAACCCCGAACCCGAAAACAATTCCTACTCCCAAAAATGACCCTGAAGGCCACACTAAAACATTACTCGGATGCGAGGATGGTGAGAGTTTGAGCGCAAATGATTTGAGACCTCGGGGCCTCGCGGCTGATGCTTGAAACTGTACGTCCGGGATCTTCCCCTAGGGGTCCATATACTACGTATATACTTTGGCCTTAAAGTACATATATGTAGACTACTTTAAGGCCAAAGTGCATACTATATGGGTACATGGACCCTTTGGGGTCTTAGGGTTCTCAACAGCGCATTGTTTTGGATTCGCTGAAGGCATGCATCCACTTTTATGCACCCTTCAAATGTTCAGTGAGCCTTCTTTGAAGGTGGCCGCAGACGCATGGCCAGATGCGCTATCGAATGAGTCGGCAGACTCTTAACGGCTCAAGGCATGGAAGGTCTTCGTTTGTAATGCTCCGGTTTGCACTGTCTTTGTCAAGCAAAGGTAACACTGAGCGCTGCATCTGAGTTTCTGCTCCCCGCAAAAACCTCTCTGGATTTTGCGTTAGGTCTGGGCCTCAGGTCCGACAACAAAAACCACGAAGCATACACAAAAAGGGTCTCGAAGACACATCCTTTGATTGGCCTCGCAGCGATACTTCGTAGAGTATGGCAGATGTGGAAGGTGCTGAAACCAAACTCCCAATGTGCGAAAAGCGATCGACGAGGCTTCTGAAGTGCTACTCGTGTGCTGTCGGACACGGTCGGACAGCGGTCATTGGGTTACCTTGGGTATTGCTGCTTAGGGGAATTCGTCCTGCGGCTGTGCTTCGAAGTTTTCAGTCGGCCTTCATGCCATTGCAGCAAAGCCCCTCGCGCACGCACAGACACACACACACACACACACACAAACACACGCAGACACACAAACACAAACACACACGCACACACACACACACACATACATACATACACACACACACATGCGCGCGCGCGAACACACGCACACACACACACACACACTCACGCACAAGCGCACACACACACACACGCACACAAACAGACACAGACACATTCTCTCTCTCTTTATATCCCCCTTGTTCTCTCCCGCAGATGCAGACACACGAACTCAAACACACAACCATGGGGGCATATTGAACAAACGCCTGAGGCGACCTGGATCTATTGTTGTTCCGGTTGTTCACAGTAACCGTGCACGACAGTCCTACATCTGCCGACGACCACTGAATCGCACGAGTACCATCCAAACGAGTAAGACACAGAAAATGTGGCTCAATCCAGCTGTGCAGCATCCTAAGTCCAAGCCGAGGCCTCTCGACCCGGCTATCAAGACCACATCTTGCAAACGACCGTTAGCATCAGGGCCGAAGAAGTAGGCACTTGCTGACCCATGCATCTTCCAGCGTCCCGTCCTGTTTTCCCACGGTGCACGAAGACCGCGAAGCTGTGCAGGAGAAGTTCGTTAGCAGATGCTCGAACAGTTCCACGCGCGCCACGCATCCCTCCTTCCTAAGTTATAACTCCAAGAACAAAGACATAGACATAGTCAAACAAACACGGCTGTTCGACATGACATGCTTGCTATTCTTCGGCGACATGACACAGGCTTAGAGGATATGACACAGGCTTAGAGGATATGTGGCAAGATCCATTCAAGAGAAGAGTCAGTCTTCGGGGGGTGTTGGGGGTGAGTGCTCACGGCCAATCTTGCAGAGGTAGGTACCCCGGTAGTTTTTTCAAGCCCCACAAAATAACAGTAACCAGGATTACAATGATTGTAAACCCGAATCCTCCAAACAGTCCAAATGCTACTTATAATTACCTTAAGCCAGAACAATGGCCTAACGCTATGCAACACTGCCACCACCTCATCACCATCGTGCTGCACGACTCCGACGCCACTACCCCAAACCAACCGTGGCCCCTAAACCCTATCAACCCTACATTATTGCCCGCGTATCCTTGGCGCGCTTACACCCTGACCACGAGCCGAAGAAACAGAAATTTTAAATGCAAAGACTCTATCAAAAAAAACCCACAACCCGGCGAAAGATACGGTCTGCAATTGGGGGTTTGCGGGTTTAGTTGAGGTTCAGTGCCTTGTAAAAGCCCTAGAAAACATAAGACGAGAAGACCCTACAAATCCCTATCCACCCGTACTGAATGTGCGGGAACTGCTGCAGACGCCGCCCAGCTGTGTTGGGAAGCTTGAGGGACCAAGTATGCAAGTTTGGAGCTCGAGGTTTTGGGATTCATTAGGGAGTTTTCGAAAATAGAGGACCCTAATATAGTACCCCTAAATAGTAGGACCCTTAACAAAGGACCCCAAAATAAGGTACCCCCTATTTTCGGAAACTCCCATTAGAGTTTACGGTAGATTTGGGAACAAGGGTTAGGGTTCAGCGTGGTAGGGTCTGGCAGGGTAGCTTCAATATAGCTATCGGGCTACCATATATGTATGGGCTTTCGAAGAAGACATGCAGACTGTGCATGCCCCCCCAAGCTTCCGGCTTCCGATCGCGTCGCACGGATGGGTTCGGGTTTGAGGCCGAGAGCACCCTACATGCAAATCTCTAAGCCATGCAAGAAGCAACGGAAACGCTGTCACAGAAAGCCTATAGCAACTCTTACAACCTACCTTAAACCCTAAACCCTATGGCCCTAAACCCTAACCTCAAAATATGGACCCTAAACCCTATGGCCCTAAACCCTAACCCCAAAATATGGACCCTAAACCCTATGGCCCTAAACCCTGACCCCAAAATATGGACCCTAAACCCTATGGCCCTAAACCCTAACCCCAAAATATGGACCCTAAACCCTATGGCCCTAAACCCTAACCCCAAAATATGGACCGTAAACCCTATGGCCCTAAACCCTAACCCCAAAATATGGACCCTAAACCCTATGGCCCTAAACCCTAACCCCAAAATATGGACCCTAAACCCTATGGCCCTAAACCCTAACCCCAAAATATGGACCCTAAACCTACACCCAGGACTCCCGTTTTCGGACTGCAAAACTGAAGCCAAGAATTCAACAGCTGACCCAATTTCGCAAACCGGTCGAATGCTGTGTGCTACCGAGGTCTTAACAACTAGAATAGAATTTTGGGGTATAGCATCTTAGACTCTAACTACATAGAATAGGAACCCTAAGGACGAATTTTGCGAATCATCTCGACTTCCATATTATAGGTTAGGACCATTTGGGTTCGGCTCCTTCATGCGAAGCAGTCGGCACACAACCTGCCGGGCTATGAACAACTCAAACACTCCTGCGAGACTCTGGTTCTCTTGCAGCTAAATGAGAGCTTGGGGTGTAGCGGCCGGGTTTTGCGGCGTGATGCCAGCATTCAAAAAGGTAGCTAAACCCTAACCCTTAAACTCTAAACCCAAGACCCCTAAACTCTAAACCCTTAAAGTCTAAACACAAAAATTCGCTTATTTCTCGGACTCAGGCTCATATCACCCAACAGCGAATGTGAGTCTGAGAGATGTCGGGCTCCGGGCGTGTTTAGCTTCTAGGGTTTATTTATGGGTCTTGGGGGTTTAGGTTTAGGAGATACTGTAGGGTTGCTTTTAGGGTTTATAGGCTTTTGGGTTTAGGTTTAGAAGATGTTATAGGGCTGGAGAAGCAGAGCCTCGGCAAGAGGTTTGAGGAAAACAAAGCAGCGGCATCTAGAGACAGCTGGATTCTACGAACCCAATACCCCAAACACATATCTAAAGCGAGAGCCCTGCTACTCAATCGCAAGCTACAGCCTCAAAGCTTCGTTCTGAACATGTTGCTCTCTGCCAGTAGATCTTTCAGGGTGCAATTAGCGATCTAGGGGTTCAGGATTTGGGTTCTTAGGGATCTCGAAGCCACCAAAACTGAACCCTAAGCCCCAAACCGGCCGTCCCTATCCGATACCGCTTGGGCCGACCGCAGCCACCGGTACAGTAGAAGCACGCCGTATGCCTAGGGCTGCAGGGTTGGGGTTTACCGGTTTACCGTTCAGGATTTAGGATCTAGGGGTTTAAGGTTCAGGGTTTGGGGTTTTGGGGCATAGGGTTTAGGACAGGGTTTCTGCTACGGCATTGTGCCTCTTTTTTAACCGTTTACCCCAAAAAACGGCTACGTCGGAAAAGTTCAATGAGCTTCAAAAAGGTGTCAAGACACAAAGATTCTTCCGGGTTGAAAGTTCAAAAAGGCACAGACACAAACAAGCATATATACATTCAGACCGCAGATTCGGATAGTTTGATAAGCCGACAAGAGTTACACACGTATGTCTGTGCATATATATATATATAGAGTATGTGGGAGGTACATACATATATACATATGCTAACCCCCCCCCATGAACTACCGCGAGGTGCCGCGATACCGCCGCCAATCCTACGTGTGGGCTTCTGGTGTATGATCCAATTTTGAAGTTCCGCGGGGAGAGCATATGTATGACGGCAGCCGGCTTCATTTTCAATTCGTTGCGACGCTTCACGCAGATACTCCGAGAGATGATAAACGATGAAAGTTTCTGTCTGAATACCCGAAGATACATATGGGCGCCAGTAGCAACCCCAAAATAGCCTTCACTGTAGTCTCAGATCAAAGCCCCAGCAATACATATGAGTAACAGGAGCCTAGATTGACTCCTGTTCCTAAACAACAGTATCCCTATCACTACCCTGCCATTAGACCTTATACATTGGCCCCCATGGTGACAGTAGTATCCTGTTTCTTTTTCCACCCCAAAAAGATGCCATAAAGATCAACGTCTTAGTTTTTTTGGATCAAAATGCTATGTCGACTAATAACCCCATTCTACATCCCCATATTACTACCCATATCGATGTGAAGGTTAAGACAATAACATAAATACATCAGCCTGATTGGCCCCCCCGATAGCGAGGATATTGCAGTCCCTTTGACAACCCCAGTATTGGATGTGACTCAAAATGCGCCTTAAGTTCGATCTTAAGATCACCCATAAGCTGTTCCCATTGGTAGCCTTCGTACTGTACCGGATACTTCCCTGAACAGAAACCCAGACCAGTGGCCTCACCAACAGGTTAATTAATCCAGATGTANCCATAAGCTGTTCCCATTGGTAGCCTTCGTACTGTACCGGATACTTCCCTGAACAGAAACCCAGACCAGTGGCCTCACCAACAGGTTAATTAATCCAGATGTAGCTGTGGTATCCGTAGCACGAGCATTCTATTCTAGATCTCGAAGTCCCGAAGTTTAAGGTCATGGCATCCCCAATACGAGTTCCTATTATATTCATACAAGCAAACCAAATACTGCCCAAACAGTTACTTCAACAATAGACGCCATACTCATGCTACTATTATACAATTATACTACACAAAACGAACTCCACTAAGAACCACCATCCTTGCTGTGTTCGCTCTGGCGTTGCCCAAATGATGGCCTTTAGGTTTTTTGGGATTATGAAATCAGTTGTTTGTTCACATCAACGTTACGGCCAGACTCCAAAAAGATGGTTTTTTGGTTTTCCCTAGGAAAAAATGGTTTTGGGCAGGAAAACCAACTTTTTTCCTAGGAAAAAAAATGGTTTTGGCGTGAAAAACCCATTTTTTCCTAGGAAAAAGATGGTTTTTTTCCTAGGAAAAAGATGGTTTGGCGTGAAAAACCAACTTTTTCCCAGGACAAAGATGGTTTTGGGCAGAAAAACAAACTTTTTCCTAGGAAAAAGATGGTTTTGGCGTGATAAACCAATTTTTTCCTAGGAAAAAGATGGTTTTGGGCAGAAAACCCAACTTTTTCCTAGGAAAAAGATGGTTTTGGGAAGGAAAACCAACTTTTTCCTAGGGAAAACCAAAAAACCACAATTTTGGACTTTGGCCGCAGAGTCTCCCAAAAGATGTTTTTTGTTTTTTTTTTGTTTTCCCTAGGAAAAAGTTGGTTTTCCTTCCCAAAACCATCTTTTTCCTAGGAAAAAGTTGGTTTTTCACGCCAACCATCTTTTCCTAGGCAAAAGTTGGTTTTCCTTCCCAAAAACAAAAAAAAACATCTTTTTGGAGTCTGGCCGCATAGTGTCTCAAAAGACGTTTCTTTTGGTTTTCCCTAGGAAAAGTTGGTTTTTGATTGGGAGGGCACAGTGTTGCCGTTGACTGCGTGCTCACGTCGAACGAGTTGACCGACACGTCCTGTTGAAAAGTGAGATTGATTTACGTAGTCCTTGAGAGACAGGATCCGGACCTCACGTCAAGCTTGAATGGGTTGACTGACACGTTCTCTTGAAATCTGAGTTTGCTTTCGGTAGTCTTTGAGAGATACAAAATCCGGACCTGCCGGAAAAGCTGGTTTGACACGGTATTTACGATACAAAACGAGGGTCGGTAGTTCATGGGGGGGGTTTACCATATGTCCACGAAGATATGAATATTCATGATCAGCTACAACTCAATCTCCTTTACAACATTTTCTTCTCTGCAGTTTCATACCGGCATATCCATCTTGCAGCCTGGGTGATGGCCGAGTTGCTCTCTGTGGGGGGTCGCTCCGATGGCGTGAAACCTGTCCTCGGCAGAAACCAACAGGTCGCGGGAATAGTGCTGAAGATTCCAGGGGTTCGGGGTTTGGGGCTTAAGGTTTGGGGTTTTAGGGTCTAGGGTTTAGGAAAATTCAGACGCACAATCACGGTTTAAGTTAGTTAGCTCTAGACATGTTACTTGGCCTGCTGCAACACCACGGGACTCACACAACACACCGAAGCGCCCTATGCTTGTAAATATGAATTTAATAGTTATGAGTTAGATGATATGTGTAGACGTGAGTTAAGCATTAAATGGGGCTCCGCAGACAGTGATTTGTTGGGCTTTACGGTGCTGAATGCTATTGTTCCGAGTAATCTTTACGGAATGAAAAGTCCTCTGATACTTCAAGAAGCGTGACGTGGCATCGAGCTTCCAATTGCGAATGTGCGGCTCGGCTCTGCTGTGGTTGGGTTGCGGAGGCCAAATCTGGGCTCGTACTGGGCAACAAGTTCGCATGACTTCTAATGGTATATTCATAGCAACAGTAAAACAAAAGAGCAAGAAGAAGAGTCCTACTAAGATACTGTTGATGTTCCTTTTATTCATAATCTTAGCACAGCTACTATTACTATGATACTTAAAGAAGCGTGACGCGGCATCGAGCTTCCAATTGCGAATGTGCGCGGAGGCCAAAGCTGGGCTTGTACTGGGCAAAAAAGTCGCATGACTTCTTGTGGTATATTCATGGCGACAGTACCACAAAAAAACAAGAAGAATACTGCTACTAAGATACTATTGTTCCTTTATTCAGAATCTTAGCACACTACTATTGTTATGACTATTCTTCTCCTTCATCTTCTCGCATTGATATAACAATTGTCATAAATATGTCTATTCTTTATACCTCTATATATATATAGAGAGAGAGAGGGAGAGAGGGAGAGAGGGAGAGAGAGAGAGAGAGAGCTTGAGCGACTCCAAGGAGGCTCCCAAGCATGAGCCGGTTGACCATGTCGCAAGAGGGAGGCACATCATGCATGTAAAATGGAAGCCGGGAACAATCACAAACAGTATTCCTTGGGGTGTAGTTACTTAGTATGGTTAGAATGTGATATTATCCCCCCCCTTCCAAACGAAAACAAGACTGTTATTCAGGCCCCTATATTTTCCGTGAGGGCTCGTCGTCCAGGAGGAGGTCACTGAAGCCATCATCTGGCTTCAATAACTGTACGACTTTGCCTGAACAGTTTGCCATTTTGGACATATTGCACTATGACTGCAGAGGGCTGCCGAAAACAATGACGAAATACTCCTTACTGAGGTTCCCTTACGAATCGCACAAACTCATAAGATGTCCTATCTTCCTGAACTCACCAGACTCCAAAATCCAAAACCCGCGACTCCTACACTCTAAAGTCTGAGAAGGCCCAACGAGCCGATAGAAAAAAGCGAAACCTCTGAACACAGAAACCACCCCCACAACCCTAAAGCCAGAAACCAAAAACCCTTATAGGACCCCTGTTACAAACCATATAAAGCCCGACCAAAGACCTTAAACCCGAAACCCTAACCCTGAACCCCAAACCCTTCAAACCCGATACCCTTAACACCATAATTGAACCCCAAACCCTAAACCCCAAACCCCTATAAACCCGATACCCTTAGCCCCTTAATTAAACCTGAACCCCCCCAAACCCTAAACCCCCGAAGCCCGAAACGCTATACCCCTGTAAGCCCGAAACCCTAAAGCCCTCAAGCGCGAAAGCTTCTTGCCGCGAGATGCGTGCTTGCTCTGGGCAGAACTGATGGAGGCCCTATCGACTTGGGGGGCTCCTCAAGCAAGAAAGCAAAGCATCACGGAACCATACACTGCTAGGGTTTTAGGTTTAGGGTTTTTGGTTTTATAGGGGTTAAGGGGCTTTAGGGGTTTAGGGTCCCGACTACAGCAAAATTATGGGTGTTCTCCAGAAGAGCTTTTGAACTATTTTCTTTAAGGCATATGAGCAATACACGATTACAGCTGCTTGATGAAGGGTTCTAGAAGGGTTGCGAGCCATACTGTAGGGAGGGTTCCCCATAGGCCCCAAAGTAGTTCCTTTTTGGGATTACCTTATAGAATTCTATTTATGAACCCCAAAAAGGAACTACTTTGGGGCCTACTGTATGGGTAATTATGGCGCCTGCATGAACCTCTAGCGTTGCTGCATAAGAGCTTCGCAAGGGTTCTTCGACAGTTGCTTGCTTGCAAACTGATATAAGTTTGCTGGTTTCTGTTGTGTACTGCTTTCGAGGGTCCTAAACCCTAAACCCCTAAACCCCAAACCCCTAATCCCTAATCCCCTAAACCCCTAAACGTAACCCTAAACCCCTAAACCCTAAACCCCTAAACGTAACCCTAAACCCCTAAACCCTAAACCCTAAACCATCCTAAACCCTGCACCTTAAGGCTTCAGGTCGATTTGTACAGTAGCCCTGCGCGTCCAAAGGCTCTCATAGGGAACGCTCGGGGATCAAAGGACTTCCCATGCGTTGGGAAAGTTTGGGCTTTAGGGCTTAGGATTTTTGGGGGGCTTAGGATTTAGGGTTTAGGGTTTAGGCTCAGAGACAGGATCGACAATTATCATGAGTATTTTCATGTAGGCAGAGTCTGATTACACACGTGGACGGTTAATTTGTGATTGTGTGACAAACATATACTGTGTCGTCTCTCATTTACACTCCGTGTGTACATGTGCGTGTGTATACATATATGTATATATGTATATAGAGATATACACACACACACATCTGTAGCATAAGTTCATGCCCTTTGCCCTGGCTCCGTCAAGCTGTTGCGGGGTTGAGGGAGTGCAACTGGGAACACAGTTTGGGTGTAGGGTTTGTAGAATTCTAAAAGGTTTACGATACATGGCTTGTCTGTTAAGGCCACGGATTTTGCTGCGAAAAAGAGCTTGCCAATCTTGGGCCTCAGGTCACACAAAAGACATCCAAGGCCACCGACGCAACAGTTATGGGGAGAGCGGATTTTGCTAAGAAACCGAGCTTGCCAATCTTGGGCCTCAGGTTTTTGCTACGAAGACGAGCTTGCCAATCTTGTGCCTCAGGTCACAGAAAAGACATGCAAGGCCACCGACGCGACAGTTTTGCGGAGAGCGGATTTTGCTACGAAGGCGAGCTTGCCAATCTTGGGCCTCGGGTCACAGAAAACACATGCAAGGCCACCGACGCGACAGTTATGCGGAGCGCGGATTTTGCTACGAAAACGAGCTTGCCAATCTTGGGCCTCAGGCCACAGAAAAGACATGCAAGGCCACCGACGCAACAGTAATGGGGAGCGCGGATTTTGCTACGAAAACGAGCTTGCCAATCTTGGGCCTCGGGTCACAGAAAAGACATGCAAGGCCACCGACGCAACAGTTATGGGGAGAGAGGAAGGTTTCGCTTCTGGGATGGTAGGGATTTTGAAACTTCGGGCACTATGCATGGAATTCGGACTTTGTGGTCTGGGGTTTGGGGGTTTAGGGTTAGGGCTTAAGGTTTGAAGTTTCGGGTTCCATGGGGTTTAGGGTTTAGGGTTCAAGGTACAGGGCTGACACCAGCCAATCAACCCGAAAAGAGAGGATCAACCGCTCGAGTGTGTTTGGTTAGCCACACGCGGCTCTTCCACAACAAATGTGCCTTTAAGTGTTTCGGGATGCAACAACAGGACATCCAGTCAAATCCGAAACAGGGACGGCAGTTCACGTCTGTTTAGACATCCGCATACAGCACACTGGGAATTAACCGTATGTGAAAGAATGTGCCTCAAATTCAAGAACCTCTTACCTCGGTCCAAGAATCCTAGTTCCTTAACCTACCAAAACCTACTTGTTTGTAGGGTCCCGATAAATTCCACACTAGGGTTTATAATAAGAACCTACAAAAATGTAGGGTTTGGCAGTTTAAGGTAGACATCCAGGTTGAGAGTACTTGGCTCGGCTTGGGGGCTTCGGAAACCCCGAAACTCAATCAAACCACTCCCAACAAACACAATCTTCAACTGCAGAAAGCTGTTATCTTGTCATTCTCTGATTATTCTCATCATGGTTGTTACCAGTACTAGTTTGCTTGACTTATTACGTTTTTGCTCTCATTATGCCCTAAACCCTACATTGCCTTAAACGAGATCTCTCCTGGGGGAGGACTGGAGCTTTGACTGGCTCCGTGCCGGCTGCCGGGTGGATGGAACGGATGCCTTGGGAGCTTCACGCAGGGCTGACAGGGTTTATACGGGTTTAGGGCTTTAGGGTTCTAGGGGTTTTAGGGTTTAGGGTTTAAGGCTTTAGGGTTCTAGGGGTTTTAGATGGTTTTAGGGTGGTTTGGGATTCAAGGGTTTTAGCGCTTACCGGGGGTTTAAGTTCAGGCTTTGGGTTTTGCGTGTTGGGTTTCGCAGGTTTATCAGCTTCCAAACAGGGTTCCGCAAGGCTTCGATACGGTTAGGGTTTAGGATTTAGGGTTTAGGGTTTAGGACCGCCCTGAACCCCAAACAGGATTCAGGGCTTGGAGGAAGTCTTGGGTCGAAGCTTTGGCGTTTCGGTGCTTACGAGACTAGCTCTGTCGTGGCGAGATCATAGGGCTCAGGTGTAAGGGTTTGCTATGAACCCTGAACCCTGAATCTTCATGAACTCAAGTGCTCAAACTTTGGGATAACATGATCAAGGTCTTGGGATTGAAGTTTTACGGGGTTTCCAGGCTTATGGCAGATACCTCAATTATGAAGGTTTCAGGGAATGCAGGGTTTTGGGTTTAGGACCGTATAATTAGGGTTTGCAAGGCTGAAGCTTGCTAAGCTTCGTCCTATCTCTGGGCATTGACCGCCCAGGCCAACTCTCTCGCCATCGCTTCAGGGCATGCAGCGCTGTCTCACGTAAGCGTTTGTTGGATGAGTCCGGCTCTGAGCTTGCTAACGACTGGTCGCAGCGTTGCATCGCGGGGTTCACTTGATTCTCCCCCCAAAGTAGAGCGAGACTATTCGCCGATCGCCCTATGTGGCGAGGCCCCCACGTGGCCGGGGGGGGGGGGGNGGGGGGGGGGGGATGCCTGTGACTGAAGTGTCCCAAAAATCCAAGCGCAAGAACCAGCTCGTGTTCGTCATCCCTGCTGCAACTCGTCGACATCTGGGAAGCCAATTCGTAGCCGCACCCAGATTGCCCCAGCTCCGGCTGCAACATGCAACTGAATGAACACACAGCAACACAACGACCTAGGCAGATTTCGGCAGACTGCAATACCGAAACTGCACCTAAATAAAACATTGTACATAATGTCAGTAATCCACCGCTGTCCACGAGAGAGGAGATACTGGGACGGAGGCTTGATTCGCGTTTTTTGGGCATTATGGGGCTTAGCCTGTCCACGCGTTCTTGCTGAGCTCCGTCTTCCCAGCTTCGACCAGAGCTACTTTGAGAAGGCCTTTGCGGACCAGCTTATAGGCTTTCACGTTGAGGGCTGTGAGTTGCAGTTTAGGGTTCAGGGTTTAGCAAGGAACATATGGGGTGTATGGGAAGATGGTACGGCGGCATGCCCTTAACACCAAACCCTAAAACTCGTGAGCTACAAGAACTTGGTGGGTCAATGCCTCACGATGTCAAGACAAAACGTTCGCTTCTTGAGCTTCGTGGCCTCAAAAGAGTCAGACTTCTCGGTTTGCCTGTGATATTGTTAGATATCTAAATATAGATATATGTATGTATGTACATATATATATATATTATGTATATATACGCACACGTACATATATATATATACACACACACACTTACACACACACAGAGTTACACACGTACACAGTGCCCGAAAGCACATGCAACAAAAGTTAAACGGTACGTAGTCAGATACTGCTCACCGGATTTTGTTTAGCGAGGGGTTTAGACTTTATGTGAGGTTCCTTGAATCTTTGGAGAAAGCAGATCGAACCCTCTTGGAAGCCGTGTTGCGGATGCGCCCCGCATCTATGCCCACAGCCTTCGAAGTTCGGTCAAGGAGATGCACTCCTATTGATATCTTAGAACCACCATGACTCCTTTCGAACGGCTGTGCGATCGCAAATAAGAAATAAGGTGTAAGGTTAAAACAGACGCCAGAAGAGTACAGTTGAGGGTTGTTTGACCTGTTGGTCCTCCTAGATTCATGTTCGGAGCTGCACTCTGGGTTTTCGCCTAGAGACCTCCACCACAGGCCACTCATACGCTGGTTGGTGTTGTATGACGGGAATTGCGGTTCAGGGTTCATGAATGTTCAGGGCTTGGGGTTTAGGGTCATATATGAAGACCCTACGAGCAAGTAGAAAGTGCTGGTAAGTTGTCTTTTGGCGACAGTGCTATCGGCTACCGCCAGAAAGAACCGGTGAGACGGTTGCACATCGGCACAGGGCAGGACATGTCCCTCTCAGGCCATCTGTAGGTTAAGATTGTAAGAAGGGTTTGAAGTTAATGGGGCACTAAATCATGGAATGTTGGGGGCCCGCAAGAAGCCATAAACCTCGTAATCTCAAGCCAAGCCCATGGCTACAAACACCACCCTTGGCCCATGAACTTCAAAACGATGCCTCTCCCCCGTACCAAAAGCCCTCTTTCACCCAAAGCCCACCTACGCCGTAAACCCTAAACCCACGGCCCAAAACACCAAACCCTCAAACACACTATAAGCTATCCTGGAGAGTCCATATAAGGAGGATGGTCTCTTGGGTCGATTCCATAATGGTAGTATACAGGCCGGCCCTCTGGCTATGAAACCAAGTCCGATGCCTCTGCGGCCATCTTCACGAAAAGCGAAGAGAAGGACTCAAGATCCTGGAGGATTCGTCCTAATTGTGAGGGTTCTGATGTCGCAATATGGGGGTTTGAGGCTTATAGGGGCTAGCGTCTAGGGTTTAGGATGTGCGCTAGGCTTTGGAGTTTACTCTGCGTCAGGCCTAAGGTGTGCCATTGTTGCCCTGGCTGTTGGCAACCCTGAAAATAAACAATATGCAAGATGTATGGGTGTCAGGAGTGCTGGTGCTGCAGCCACAGCCCAACCCGCCCCCCTCGTTCCAGACGTGTTGTGGTTCCGGCAAGGTTTGCAACTATCTGTTCTACGTCTTAACCAGCAATGGTGGCTGGCTTGCTATAGTACTTCGATGACCATGATTGCCAGAACTCGCGGAAGAAGCCTGAACCAAAATCTTTGATCATGTGCTAAACCCTGGACCCTGAAACCCTATAATAAAGCCTGTGTCCACCAGAGGTAGCAGGTAGCACTTTGGTTTACCCACCCCGGCAGCGCGACCTCGATGTCGCCGAAGGGCTGCTGAATGAGAAGCGTCGCCTTCTTGAAGCTGTATCTCTGTTTACATGTGCATGACGATACTACATCAAACATGACATATACATAAGCACGCATAAGGAAATATGCGTCTACAAACATGCATACATATACACAGAGTCACACAATCACACGTGTAAGTGTATGTATATGTAACCCCAAGGGTCCGATCATCCGATAATCATATACTCGGGCAGATGCTCGCTGAGAAAGGTATTGGGCGCTAAATGTTATATCCAGGGTCTTTAACCGAAAGGGCTTAAATAGTGAAAATANCCCCAAGGGTCCGATCATCCGATAATCATATACTCGGGCAGATGCTCGCTGAGAAAGGTATTGGGCGCTAAATGTTATATCCAGGGTCTTTAACCGAAAGGGCTTAAATAGTGAAAATATGGGTTTAGGCCATATAGTGGTACTTGTGATAAAGCATTACGGCATTGCCAAGTCGCCGATTCCTCTTTCAGCTGTTCGATTGTGATCATATACATGTACATGTGCATGCCCAGTGTCCCATGTCGTGTCGATGCTATAGCTTATAATAATAAGAGTTTACTGTGCAGCTCACGGCACAAGCTTAAGCATGCTATGCATATGTATGCATATGTATATATACATACATATATGCATGCATGTACCTGTGCCTGCAGAGTATAGTGTGTGCCTGATCATCTACATGATACACGTGTACGAGTATACATGCATGCACGTACGTGTGCCTGAGGATAGATTCGAGGATCGGTAGCATAGTGTACTGACGACACAGATCCGTTCGTTCTTCACATGTGCACTTCGACATAGCAGGCATCCACATGATACCCGTGTCCGGTAGATCTAGATGGGCTTGCTTCGGCAAGCAGCTTTCCATGGGCGATCATGGAGCTCTACGTCGGGAGGAGGTTCGCCCTGCCGCCCCCCCTTTGCAAGCATCAGGAGCATTGATTGATCTGCATGCTTTGCCTATCGATTGTATCGTATAGTGCATCGAAACTCAAGATCAGCAAGGGTTGATCGAGGAGCCCGACATGTTGTGCATGCAGGGTCAAGGCCTTGATTGGGTTTTGAGCTCAGCCATGGTCATTTGCAAGGCCTTGGGCTTTCAGGCAAGTTTGAAGGGTCGTTTGCAAGGCCTCAAGGGTCGTATGAATACGTAGGCCTGCTTGGGTTTTGAGCTCAGCCATGGCCGATGCTGATGGCGAGAATAAGCCTCGGAAGCTCACGAAGCCCATGGTTTTGCATGTCAGTGTTTCTAGACGGCACTGGGAGGGTTGTTTCAAATCAAGCGGTCATGAATATTATATTGACCTGCATCAATAATATTGAAGCATACACGGTTAATTAAGGCGGAAGCCGACCTCATCCACGACATCCTGAAGCCCTTACTCACCGAGAACCTCGCGACGATCATGTCCGTGCCGGCCCCGTTGGAAACTTGATTGGATATGAATACACACAGCATGTACTGTAAATCGTATACACGGCATACATTGGCTTCGCANTTACTCACCGAGAACCTCGCGACGATCATGTCCGTGCCGGCCCCGTTGGAAACTTGATTGGATATGAATACACACAGCATGTACTGTAAATCGTATACACGGCATACATTGGCTTCGCAGCGAGGGGCGACCATCATGAGCAGCTGCAGTGTCACGAGTGCCTTCAATTGAGTTTGTCGTCATTTGTGCTTATGCAAGGAGAGGGCATTTGTTGAGTGGGATGCAAGGGACACGGCAGCAGCATCAGGGCCAATTATTATGAGTATCGGTGATCGCGATGTCGGTTGCACCTGTGCGNGTCATTTGTGCTTATGCAAGGAGAGGGCATTTGTTGAGTGGGATGCAAGGGACACGGCAGCAGCATCAGGGCCAATTATTATGAGTATCGGTGATCGCGATGTCGGTTGCACCTGTGCGGTCACGGATCTTGAGGGTTGCAGCTGTATCTCAGGTTTACAACTCCGACCTTGAGAACAACTATGAGCTGCTGAAGGAGTACTTGGTGGAGTTGTCCCCCAGGTGCCCAAGCATGGGCGTTTTTGAGAGTGCCTTTGTCCTGCTGTCCATAAACCTCAACATACACGGTGAGACAGTGTATCATATGAGGGGCGGGAAGGGGCAGTGCCGAGAAGCTCGACAGCAAATTCAATTGTATTGCATTGATCTGCATGCTTCGAGTCATGAGTTGCTGGCTTTAATTATAATTTGGGCATTCCTATATATGCCTTGCCAAGGAGTGGGGGAGGGTGGAAGCCGCCCGCTTCAGATCCATGATCATGCACATCGCGAAGATGGCGAAGAAGACTTCGGGGGCAAGGACTGTTGCAAGGCATGCGATCTGTACTGTCTCGCATTTCGGTTTCTTATATCGTGCATCGCGTAGCCATAGATAGTGATGCAGCCCGCATGTTGACTCGTGTACATGCATATGTTGGAGTATGCACATAAATTATATGGATGTATACAGTATATACGTAGTCCGAACAACACATGTGCAAGTGATCCCACACTCAGGAGCAAGAAGGTCGACGTGCTGAAGAAGATTTTTCGCACCAAGGCCCAGCTCGATGATGAGCCAGCTCAGGCTGGACATTCGATCATTCGGATTTGCACACATTCGGACTCGCACCCTATACCCTAAACCCTAAACCCTAAACAATTCGGATTTGCACACTCCCACTTGCTGTGATCATGATCGTGAGCCGAGATCGGTGTGTGAGACTGCAAAGCGCTAGAGCCTGGCAATCAGTGCAATCAACCGCTGCATGACAACTGTCGTAGATTTATAGTGTTCGCTAGCATACCCTGGTTTAGATTGCCTTAGCATAGCCCCGGCGATGCATCAGGAGCTCGATGAAGAGCCGGCTGCTGAGGCCGACCCGGACCTGGAGAAGGCGGATGAGCTGGCGGCAATGTTGTCGCCCAGGAAGCTAGTGGTTCGAGGGGCCCACGTTATGCAGAAGGCCCACTTGAGCCCCGTGCCGGTATCTTGGCCAATGCAAAATAACATGGAAGTCGAATCCCCCGCTCCAGCTGCTAGCCACCCCTATGCAAAACAAGCCCTGCCCAAATAAGGCAGTGCCCCCATCGGCAGACGATGCTGGCCTCGACCTCGAGGTGGAGATGGACGAGAAGCAGGATGCTCCTGTGCAGAGTTCGTCATTTGCTACCAAAGAATCCAGGCATGTAGTAAATTTCGGATTGTTATAGATCTAGGAGTGCTGGAGCTCAAGCAATTGCAAGGCTTTGAACATTGCATTGTGCGAACGGGATGTGATTCAGGATCGGGCTGCTTTGATACTTCAGCGGGACGAGACTCCAGAAGAGTTCATGATGAACCAGCGGCATACCCGTTTCGACCACATCACACAGCTCCAAGATGAAGTGAGAACGAACATCAGAGAGGTCACATGGCATGCAGTGCACAAGCAGGCTAGTTATAATAATTATTATATGGATGCCAGCCCTTATAAATTACAAAGTCCATATGCATAAACTCTATCTGCTCTTATACCCGTTACATGTATATGTTCCGCATGAGATGATCGAACTGAGGCTGCTGCAGAGGACGAGAACCGGAAGATCAACAAGAAGCGAGCTCGAGGACCGGGTAAGAAGGACAAGCAGCGGGGCTGCGAGAAGCAGCCGGAGGAGCCCGGAGAGCCCCAGGAGAACCCTGATCATGATCATGATGGTAAAGCCGCCCCGGCCCGCAAGACAAGACTGAGCAAGCTCTTGAAGCAGCAGGGCGGCCTAGCCCCGGGGAAGCCAGCTTCGAATAAGAAGACCCCAAATGCAAAGAAGCACTCGCCCCGCAAGATGAAGAAGGTTCAGGCTGCCCTGGAGAAGGTCAAGGCAGCCCTGCTTCCAGGCCTCGGCACTCCTGAGCACATGTCGAATCAGCAGCTCGCCTCAAGACAGTTCGCATGAATATCGCATCAATCTGCACTGCATGTGCTAGGGTATCATCAGATAGAGTTTCCAGTATTTTCTCTCAGGAGCTTCACGGCCTATCCGGACCCGGCCCTGAAGAAGGCGGCGAGCCCCATCGGCATTATCCTGCTTGCCGACAACTTCTACGTGAAGAAGGTAGTGGTTCCCTCGAAAGCCACCCCGACGGATAAAAAGGGAGGCTGCACGGTCCCCTGGCACCTCTACGGGATCAAAGGGGGGTACCTTGAAGGCATTACTACTGGGGTTATCATGAATCATTCATGTTGATAGCACATGTTCGCGGTTTCAAAGCACGATCCTTAAACCCGATCGCGAAGTCGCTGCCGTGTACCAGATAATTATAACTCAGATAGAGATGAGAGAGAGAGTAATTAATGAGAGAAAGAGAGAGAGAGAGAGAGCGAGAGCGAGAGAGGGAGAGAGAGAGAGAGAGATCGAGTTTGTACACACACACAGTCCTTAGGGTGAGGATCCGGAGGTACATAATAAAACATATGATAGATGCATGAGTTGAGCTAGCACTTTAACGTGTGTACATGTGTGTGTGTGATGCTATCTATTTATAGTGCACACATGCATTGGTTACATCATGGCGAATTCAGATGCATAAGGTGGGAGCATGCCAAGATGATTGCCGGATGGAAGGGCGAGCAAGAATCCGGGCATGGAGCAGCCGAGCTCGCAAATAATCAGGATCCATGATATCAATTGAATAAGTTGTACACGATTCGAACAGCATCGAGGCTCCGGCCGACGTCGCGGACCCGCCTGGAAGCTGATGTGATGATGGCCTGAGCCCGTCAGCTAGAGTGCAGCTCAAGCTCGGGTATTTGCAAGCATGGCTTAATTGTGTGCTATCTAGACCTTGAACCTGATAGGGATCCGGAGGCTTCAATCCAAATACTTATATACCAACCTGGGGTACTTATAACAATTCCTGTGCTAATCCTCGTCCTGTGTACATGTGTTATACATATAATAATATACAGCTATGCTGCAGTATGTAGCTGAGCTTGCTGGACTCGCATTTTGGATCGATGCGGCATGTCCCGTATCACTTGAGGTGGGCCCAGATTTCACTGGATGTAATTAATTTCTGATCACCCTAGCCAAGCATAAAGCTCATGTTAGGGCACTCTGTGGGCCTCGCCGATCAGAATTGGTCCAGCGGTACCAGTGTTGCCTGGGTCACACGGAATTGTGTGTAGCCGTCGCAGCTCGCACATGCGGTTGCAGTGATGAAATAAACCTTCCGTTCTTCCGTTCCCTATGCAATTAGCTGTGTCAAGCATTCTGCCGCCTGCATAGCATCCTTCATAAATTAAATATTTATTGTAATAAGTTGGTACTGCCCTGCTGCGGGTGTCGCAGGCCCTGGGACTACGACGACGTCCGGGCCTTCGGCATCGCGACCTTCCAAAGGTGCTTCCAGCCTCGAGGGCCTTTGCAATTGCAAGTGCAGTCTTGGATCATGCTCATGAGTGCTCAGAGACCCTGCTGCATGATCATGAGAGCCCATGTGCTGTGGTTGCATTGCATTTGCAAGTGCTATAGGCAGCTATGTTTAGAGCTCCAGGCAGCAGACAGATCGAGTAGCATGAATGACTTTGGTCTGGATTCTAATGCATGATAACAGGTAGCATAGCTTCCTCCTCAAACTCCTCTTGTAAATCTAGATCAAGCCGCAGTCCCTACGCTATATATGTATACATTATAAACCCCAGACCCTAATCCTATTCAAGTCTTCAATTCTGCTTTACGGCAGTCTGCAGGTCTTGCAAATTCCCAAGATAGCTAGGCATGACGAGTTGATCGATAGTCTAGACCTGAGCCATCCCTATATAGAGGCACTGTGTGGCTGTTACATCATGATGTGTGCAGGCTATCGGATTCTAGCTATATGTTATTATCTTGTGCCCCAAATGCGCCTGTCGGAGTTGCGAATGTCTCATGGCCTCGGCCTGTCACGACAAGAAGCTGCGACTCTGTTGTGCTTTGGTTTGCCGCCAGTTCTGACACTCGCTTGCTCTAGATACCCCGCACGAACATGTACACTGCAGTACACAAACACAGCTGTGGTCTACATCCAAATGTGTACAGTGTGTTGAACTCAGGGTACATGTCATCGACTATGTGACACAGTACTGCGACAAGACACATGGGCATCGTCTGCGAGATGCTAGGCTGCAGGAGGTTCGATTTCTTGACGTAGACCAGCTACAGTAAACCCCGTAAAGTTGGAAACCGGATTAAGGCCAAATAGTGCTGGGATTCCCTATACATTACTCTGGAGGATCGAGGCTATTGGGTTTTGATATAATTAGCTAGCATGGGCTTAGATATCATGCTTGATCACGAGGACTTGGAATGCCTCGAGATCTTCAGTGGCTTCGGCTGTGCCGTGGCCAAGGCCTTCAGGGACAGGAAGATGGGTGCGAACCCTGACTTATGTAACGGCTGTGTGTAAAAGCACACACACACACACTTGCATACATATATATATATATGTAGCTATAGTAGATACGATTCTGTAGTACATGTACAGGTGCATATACATTCGTGATCGCTATCGAATAAATTGTACAGATGCATTGTCACCATGATCGAGGTGTGTGCATGTAAATGTGAACATAAATACTCGAGCTCTCTCTNAGTACATGTACAGGTGCATATACATTCGTGATCGCTATCGAATAAATTGTACAGATGCATTGTCACCATGATCGAGGTGTGTGCATGTAAATGTGAACATAAATACTCGAGCTCTCTCTATATATATATATCTCTCTCTGCCTGCTTGGCATACAAATTTAACATACACACACAGCAAGACACGATCAACTAGATACATATGTACATAATGTGTGTATGTATTTATGTCGACTATGCTATCTAAGGCAGCAGTNTCTCTGCCTGCTTGGCATACAAATTTAACATACACACACAGCAAGACACGATCAACTAGATACATATGTACATAATGTGTGTATGTATTTATGTCGACTATGCTATCTAAGGCAGCAGTACGACAAGAACAAGGATGGCGAGCTCGAGAGCTTGTCAAGCACTACAGGTTTTTTGAGGGCTGTCCTTTACATCCTCCGAGTGAAACCTGGCGGCTTGATTTGCGGCGGTTATCCGGCATCTTCGGACAACCTTAGCCTGGTTAGGCTAAGTGTGCTGTATATATTGGCCATGGTCAGATCGGCAAGCTTCGCACATTCGTACCAGCAGCCTGCATGCGGATCTTCCAGCAGTGTTTTGCCTCCGCCTATCTACCAGTACGTTCTGCAGAAACACTTCAATGTGTTTTGGTGTTCTGGTCGCACTGGCATGTAGCACATGATCGTATACTTGGCAAATCGCCGTATGTTTGGGACATTCAAAAGATTATTATAGACTCATGATTGATTGTCTATCCCAGGTGGGCAGGAGACTGTACTGGCTTGGGCAACGTGTATCTTGGTTGAAGCTGGAGTGCAAAACCCTTGCTGTGATTGAGCTCGCTCTGGCATTGGGTTCACCGCTAGCAGCCAACAAAGGTTCATTATAGCCCTGAACCCGTGCCTCATCGTCGATGTCCTCCCCTTGTCGGTCCAGACCCCTGATGAAAGCAGGCTCTTGAAATAGTGGGTTTCGTGTCCCTGGTTTCTGGGTGCCGGGCATGTATCTAAAGCTTCCGGAGCTTGGGCTCGGGGTCTAGGCTTTCGGAGTGATTTGCTCAGTGACTCCCTCGGACAGATGCATCGTAAAAGTACTGTGCTATCATGATCATTTTTAATTCTATATTGTGTGTACAACATATACGAAATCATCTATTGCATATAATATATAGTTAGACCCAATATATATATANGACAGATGCATCGTAAAAGTACTGTGCTATCATGATCATTTTTAATTCTATATTGTGTGTACAACATATACGAAATCATCTATTGCATATAATATATAGTTAGACCCAATATATATATAATATGTGTATTTGTGTCTTATATGTTCGTGTACATATATATGTGTGTGTATAGCATGGTAGATCCGTCGACCTATGTGTGTACGTAGTCCCCACTTATAATAATCTTACAGCCATCCAAGGCCTTGGATCCAGAAGCTTGAAGTCCGGAAGACTATCCTGANGACAGATGCATCGTAAAAGTACTGTGCTATCATGATCATTTTTAATTCTATATTGTGTGTACAACATATACGAAATCATCTATTGCATATAATATATAGTTAGACCCAATATATATATATATAATATGTGTATTTGTGTCTTATATGTTCGTGTACATATATATGTGTGTATAGCATGGTAGATCCGTCGACCTATGTGTGTACGTAGTCCCCACTTATAATAATCTTACAGCCATCCAAGGCCTTGGATCCAGAAGCTTGAAGTCCGGAAGACTATCCTGANTGTGTGTATAGCATGGTAGATCCGTCGACCTATGTGTGTACGTAGTCCCCACTTATAATAATCTTACAGCCATCCAAGGCCTTGGATCCAGAAGCTTGAAGTCCGGAAGACTATCCTGAAGGACAAAGCTGCAAGCTTCGCACGGGCACTCCAGCCTGGGGATGGACATCCGAGTAAGCCACTGCCGGGGCCTAAGGCGGATTCTGTTCGACCCACACAATGGAGGGATAGCTGCCGGTTTTTGTCATTCTCATGATTCATGACTGTGTTGCATGCAAACACAGTACATTATCAGGCAAGCTCGGGCCAAGTACTCCTGCAGCGGCTACAAGCGGTACTTCGGGAGGAATGTTCATCATGAACACCAAGAATGGCTGGTGGGGACCCCCAGTCACGTCTTCCATGCATGATGTGATTCTGTCGTCTCGAGAGACATAATCTGCATTCGTAGTAGCTAGCAGGGACTCATTGATCAACTCATGACGAAGCCAACTTGTGGGTCATGAGGCCAGTTGCAGCAGGTCGAGGCTTTGAAGATTTGTTGATCTTATTTAGAGAGAACCCCACAGGCACCAAGTTCAATCACAAATCACCCCACAACCCAAGCTTATAGTATGCTATTAAATTCCTTAACCCACGATGCTGCGAGACAATCTGTGAGTCAGGCGACGGACCCGGAAATGCCCAACCTCGCGAGGATTTTGGAATGCGGCTACCAGGCTCGCAACAGTCCAGCAACCGTTCATTCGAAGCACTATTACAGTCGGTCACCGGAATTCTCTAGATATAGACCGTTATAATAATAGGGTTGCAATTCAATGTTTAGGGTTGCAATTCAATCACAAGCTCATGTGAACTCTGCACATGCACATGCTACATGTGCCGCACTCATCATCATGAGCTAGCCAATACCACGACTTCGGCCAGGACCTCCAGCAGACGTGGTGCGAGGCCAATCTGGAGGAGCTGAAGCGATTCCTGCAGGATGCAGTTTTCCGCGGGGAGTATGTTCCAGCTGGGATTCTTGAGATAGATGTAATTCCATCTGAGGAAGCTTTTAACAACTTTTGTGACCATTACGGTTTGGTCAGGACGGGCGGCAAGGGCAAGTGTCAGATGCTGTCGTAGAAGCCCGCATAATAATTTTGTAGGGGGCTATATACATGTATATATATATATATGTATATGTATTTATCTAGATACGGCACTATCTCTCTCTCTCTCTCTCTAAAACTTGAAGGGCTTACAGGCAGCTTCCTTGCTTAATTCGTGTCGTTCGCTTGCAAGGCCGGCTTTGGGATTTGCGGAGCAAGGGGAGCATGTGCTGTCTAGATGCCGCATAAGCCTAGGCAGCTATATATATATATATATGTATATAGCTTTGGTTGCACGGTTAGATAGAGTAAAGGTGGATTGTTGGATATTATATTTATATGTACATGTACAAGTTCTATATAAGTAGGCTTTATAAGATTTATGTGAACATTGTTATAAATACATACGACATATACACATATACGTATATTATATCAACACATGTACAGACACACATATATATAATATAAATATACACATACATGTTTATATAGTTATATATAATGTATATGATCAATATGAATGTCATATTGTCTTAGAACTAAATCTGTGTATATATTATAATATAATAGATACACACACACGACATGTATAAATTATGACTGTTCTAGGTGTGATCGAATAACGTATATATATATATATATATATATATGTGTATATGTATATATATATATATGGTGCCCCCCCCCTCATGTACCTACCTTTTCTGGTGTTCTTCACTTCCTTAGCTTAGCTTATTTAAGGGGAGGGGGGACGGGTGAACATTGTTTGGTAGCCTACNGGTGTCTGTGTATGTTATTACTATATAATATAATAAGCTATGTATATTGTACCATAGATACTTTTATGTACATATTTGTGTATTATAATTATGTATATGTAATATATATATATATATATATATATCCCCTTGGTGTATATATGTATACCTATATATATATATTGCAGATGCATGTATGTCGTAGACCTATACACACATGATGTGTGTGTGTATATATATATAATTATAATAAACACACACACACACATATATATATATATATATTATATATAAGACACACACATACATATTCATATTCCGATCAAGCTCCTTGCTGCAGCGACTCCTGGAAAGCCTGGCATTCTGCTGAAATTAGACTTGTCTGCAGCTGTTGCAGGTGCAGGAACTGATCATNACACACACATACATATTCATATTCCGATCAAGCTCCTTGCTGCAGCGACTCCTGGAAAGCCTGGCATTCTGCTGAAATTAGACTTGTCTGCAGCTGTTGCAGGTGCAGGAACTGATCATCGAACCCGAATTCCTAGTACTTAGGTTACAATAGGATCCTGTCTGACTACATGATAACCCCGTCCACCGTTGGCAGAAGCTGCAACAGGCCCGGACTCATTATGATGCAGGAAAACCCAATCCGAAGCCAGTGCTGTCGAGTTTGCCCATGACTTTGCTGTCTGTCCGAACCCGAAGCCTACAATTTGGCAAACCGCAAGACATAGCTTCAGTCCTTGCAAGCATGCAAACCGAAGCGACGTAGAGCCCTCCAGTTCCGAAGCCCCGGGATATGAAAATCACGTGAAAATCTGTTAGATTCACAGCCGTGACGTGGGATCTGCGAGAGTTTCACGTGCGGACCCACGAGGTTTTCGGCCCGAGACGACGTAGAGCGATTTCTCCGAAAGGTCTCGAATGTGAAAAATGCGTTAAAATGTGTGAAATCCCTTCCCTGTACAAGGCTAGGTGTGAAATATGGGTTAAAATATGTTAAAAAAAATGGGGGACTCTACGTGGACATGTCTCTGTACTACGTAGACTGTATATATACCTAATTAGCTCCGTCGCTGGGCTGCTAGTTTTCCGTACACACCTGTAAAGGGTCCAATTCGACTCATGCCTCCGAAGTCGGGAGCTGGCGGCACCCGGGCTGCCAAGAAGAAGAAGGATGCAGCTACGTTGCATCAATCAATATGTACATGTGTTCTAAATAGATCTAGATATATATCCCCTATCAAACCCTAGCAATCCAACCCAGATTCAGCTCTCGGCTTGCCTGCTGCTGCCCAGGACGAGTTCGACATGGAAAAGGAGATGAACGAGGCCCTGCAGCGATGCAACTCCAAGCTCTCCAGGAGCCGCTGGGAAGCATTATTATTGTAAGTGCTTGTTCATGGGATGAAGATTCCGCGATTCCACATGAGCACAATTAATGCTAACGGAGAACTTAGGTAGCAGTGCCGAGCCTGTCGAAAGTTCCCAGAAGCCGGCACCTGTTGCCCGGAACCTGGCGAAGCAGTTCGCGGTTGCAGCTGCTACAGGGGAGACTCCTATCCGCTCGCCATACACGAAGAAGCCTCGTGTGACCTCCCCCGTCGTAGAGGAGCTAGCATATTATACAATCACACACACATGTGTACATGTTTAATGCTATGATTCATGATATCTTGGGCAGGACACACTGCCTGACGACTGTTCCCAGGCCGGCTTTGCTGCCCGGCTTGACTTGTTGGCGAATGAAGATGATATGGACGTGTGTGGGCCGATGCCTGCACTCCCGCTCGGCACCAAGATGGCAACTGGAGACGATGCTAAGCCAGCGACTCCTGCTTCAGCACCCCGAGCTCAAGGGCCACAAACGCCAGAAGTCGCAGGACTATCGGATCGCAAGCTCAAGGCGAATCCCAAGAAGTCGCACGATCGCAAGCCCTTGAAGTCCCCCAAGGATGCCATGCAAGAGTCGCAGGATTCCGTGCCTGATCCCAAGAAGTCCATGCAGGAGGCCCACAATCCCCAGAAGTCCGTGCAGGAGAGCAACAATCCCGAGAAGTCGCAGGAGGGCAACAATCCCCAGAAGTCGCAGGAGGGCATAAATCCCGAGAAGTCGCAGGAGGGCAACAATCCCGAGAAGTCGCAGGAGGGCAACAATCCCGAGAAGTCGCAGGAGGGCAACAATCCCGAGAAGTCGCAGGATCTCAAGCCCAAGGTCCATGAGTTTGGAGATGGTGTTAGTGATATGTCCCAGGCTACCCAGCAGTCAAGTGTATGCTCTATGCCGGCAAATACGGGGCAAGCCAAGATGAACCGTGCCTGGATTGCAACCGAATTTCTAGCAGCATAATTCGTAATCGGGGATTGTGGGTGCTATAGTGCTAGATATTCGTAGACCGGATCCTGTAGGGTATCGGGAGCTCCACAATGTCTGCATTTGCAAGCTATAGCTACAGGCATTATTATCATCGAAATCCCGTCTCGTAGCTGCAGTATATAACAGCTGCAAAGGGGGTCATGTCTGGTACATATACACACATATGCACATGTATATATGATAATAATATATGTGTACATCTACGATATATTTGTATATATACACATGAACATATATTTATATGCTATATATATAAAGCAGTGTATGTATGCATGCATGCATGCATGTCTTCTTATAATAATTTCATGTATATATAAATAGCTAAAGTTGTGTGTATATATATATATACTATACTGTATGTTCTTTTACAAATTAAATGTACAAACACGATCACACACATGTACACACACACATATATATATATATATTATATACATCTTCACATATATATATATATATACACACACACTATCTGATAGCACACAGATCCCAGGCCCGCGGCACCTGGACTCGCAAACCACGGTGAGCCTTGCCGACTTCAAGGCCTCGCCGAGCAAGGCAGATTTGGTCTGTGCTCAACTGATCCAGCAAGGCTTGCCCGAGCCGTGTGGTGATGGTGAGCACGTGCCACAGATCCTCATGGACTACATGTTCCGCCAGGGTGTGGACACTGTCGGCAAGATGAGCGAGGTTGAAAGAGCTGCAGAGGTGATACGATGGACACGGGCGATGGGCCAGACACCCGAATCAAGCTTCGACCTTGATCCGTTGCACGGCTACATGGCTAAGGTGCTGCATGGTTTAGCGACTAAGATGAAGAATCAGCAGGCCATCCTCCAGAGGGCCACCGCTGATTTCCAGAACTACATGAATGCTATCAAGGGGTTGGGTGAGAAGAAGCGAGCCGAACTCAATCAGTCTGAGACCGATGACCAGAAGCTTGGAGCCCGGCTAGAACAGATCAACAGCTGGGTGGAGCAGAAGCTTCGGGAGAAACAGGTCATGGTCACCTCAGAGCAGGAGAAGGCGATGCAGTGTCAGCTGCAGTTTGCTGCGGCCCTGGAAGGCATTTTGGATGCCGTGCAGCAAGAATGCGAGGATCGCTTGGCAGCTGTCGATGATTCTGTTACCATGGATCTCGAATCCCAACTGCAGGCAATGATGCTGGATGCCCAGGGCGCCGACGAAGCAGCCGGAGATAATATCGCGAGCCGGCCTCAGGGCGGCAAGCCGCTGCTGCTGGCGGTGAAGGACGAGGTGACTTGGGTGCATAAACCCAATTAATTAGTACTAAATGTGATTATAATGGATAGAAGTCTAGGTACGTAAAAAAATATGTACCTACATTTCTATTCATTATAATCACATTGATTAATCTGCAGGCACAGGACTAAATAATAAAGTCAACTTACGACTCGATTATGATCATGATCATATAACTACTATAGGATCCGGAGGTATACTTAAATGTATATTGGGTCAGGATCGGACACATAACTATATATCTTATATATATAATAATAATAATATATATATATATATATATAGCTAGCTATAGTGTATATATATAGCTGATACCCCCTCGCTCTAGCAAAGGATGCACTATATATAATGTAGTATATTTATACTCCATTTTTATACATGATCTCATGAACCCGATGAAGTTGTTGTTCTAATTATATAATATAATGATATATATATATATATTCGAATTCTATCGTACCTAGTCCGTCAACGACTCACCCTAATTAAACCCTAAACCCGAGAGCCTAATCAGCACTGAGGCGACCAGCAAGGAGCCAGTGGCAGCCGCTTCCGCCCCGACCTCGACCGCACTCGAGGCGAGGTTCCAGTTCTAGAACTCGTGATCGGGGAATGCACGTCCTAGGACCCTGCTCCAGCCCAATGACATGCACACTTCAAGCATCAACCGCTGCAGGCAGAGCCAGTCGCGAGCCCGAAGCAGACTGAGCCCGAGACAGCCGTGGCCGAGATCGATGAGAAGGCCTCTGCAGAAGCTGCAAGGGAGGCCAAGAGACTGCAGCACAATGCTCGGGTGACATTCGATCGCAGAATCAAGAGCATCTTGACATGATCATTGTAGCAACTCTTGCCTCATCCTTCACATGATTTTGTGGCTGGTTCTCATGATCGCTACTGCGAATGCACTGAAGCCGATGAAGCACTCAACCAGTCTAAATCTCTGTCGAATCTGAGGTGGTGACTGTCCGCCTGCGATCCTCGAGAAGGTACAGTCCTTCCAGGGCCAGCCGAGACTCATGTCTGCAATTAGCTTCTCAAGTCGTTTCAGCTACAGCTTCATGCCTTTACACCTGTGCTTTCAATTCCTGTCACGAACATGCAAGTGGCAACTCATTCGTCTTTAGATGATCATGATCTCTCATCTCAGATCGACTCAAGCTCTTACAAGCTCTGTTCCACGACTGGCATCAGAGCGGGGGCGACTGGCTGCGAACGGCTGCTTATCAAGAGAGTGAGAGGAAGCTAAGTGAGGAATCGAAAGGAAAACAAAAGATGGTAAGCTTTAAGGCTCTTAAAGAGAAGTACGGCAAGAGGCTGGCGGAAAAAATGAGGGACAACAAGAAACAGCTCGAGCTTGGAAGGGATCCCAAGACGGATGCCCGCCCGTTCTGGTTCAAGCATCCGGATGCCGGAGACGATCCGGCCACTAGCTATATTTATGCGATCTTCTTTTATATTTCCCGCTAGTGCTAAGCTTAAGTAATTGAGGATACAATTATTAAGCATTCGACTCCCCCAATGCCCTAATCAATTCAGGACTGGGAGATGTTTCGCTGCTTCGACAGCCTCGAGTTCGAGCTGAAAGACGTTAGCAGCTCTACCACGGGCTTCAGTAGCCGTGCGAACTTGGGACCTGAGGCCACCTCGCAGCTTGCGAGCCTCTTCTGCACATGCGAATTATCGCTTGGTCTAGACTATATAAATAGTATCTCCCGATTTCCTTGCAACAAAAGATGGCAACCCATAACATCATTGATTGTAACTGTTAACTCGTCCGATCTATACCGAAATGAGGCCTGTGATTCAAGATATGGCGACTCATCCCGGAGCAAACCGGCTGGATTTCGGCCTCGGCGATCAAGCTGCTCGAGCTCGAGCTCTGCTCCCCTCCAATTCGGTGGAGTCCTTGCCGGGCAATGAGAAGCAGCCCAGCAAGAAGGTCAATGCCTTTGACCTCACCGGAAAGCTGAACGGCAAGATACAGGCTATTGCTTCAAAGCAGACAGAAATCTTCGTTTGGACCCGGAAGGTCGCGGAATGCACGGTCGAAAACGTGCCACTTAGCTTGTACTTTCATGTACAACGAAGTGTTTTGATGGTTTCGTCTATTGCAGGGGTGAAACTGCTTAGAGATATTATAATTATATGTTGGCCCTAGCTATAATTAGCTACCATTTTGGCTACCGCATGTAGTGCAAACCCCTATACCCATGTACTCACCCCAACAATGCCCAGGTCGGAGAAGACCAAGGAGGGCTTCAACGACCAGTTGAAAGCGAAGAAAGCGGAGTTCGATGCTTTGAAAGGCAAGATGGAGGCCCTGTACAGCTGCTGCAGCCAAGTGATGGACAAGGACCTGACAACGGAGCAGCAAAAGGACATAGCGAGCTTCTTGCAGGCTGCTGACACATTGTCAACAGACTTCAATGGCTCGTTAAAGCCCATGAAGCTGTCATTGGAATCTTGGAGTTAAAAAAAGTAGATCCCAAACCCTATAACCTCAGACCCTCCCCTATGTACAAAGATCAGACCAATAAACCCAGAATCTGAAGTATGTTGATAAACCCTCGTCCGAGTCTGAGCGCCGAAAGCCTCATGCTGCATAGGCCGATAGATGACCCAGCGAGTTATTAATTATATCTAGAGATCGTGTACTTTGCTAGATGATTCCTCGCCATCGCATATGTACGACAATCCCTTCCTCCAATTCTAAATAATGACACTCCAGCAGCCAAGCACATCCCAGGAACCGCCAAAGGTCAAAGCCAAGGCCAAGGCTTCGCGAAGGTGATGAGAAGTGGGATCATGAGCTGCAGTGATCTGCAGCGGATGGGATCGCAGAGTTTGCGGGGCCAAAGCATGTAGCTACGGGACAGCATGCATGATCGATGTACATATAATGCGAGTGCATATCCTGCATAGGATACTATCTACGACAATCGTACATGAAGTCGCTAGCACATTCGAGCATGCATTGCTGTTGGAACCTGGAGCTGTTGGGCATTGCTTGGATTTTGTGTCAAGCCTGATCCCGAAGGAAGCCTGTGAACATGTCTCCAGATGTAGCTAGCTAGAGCGAGTATCTGATCATGAACTTCAAAGGCTTATTTTGCAAAGGGGCCAGCTACCCGATACTGTTCTCATACTGCTGTGCTGCCGGTACAAAAAATAACGGAGTGATGCTGTCCATTTCTTTATCTTGATACACCCCAGCATTAGTCGAACCCCTCTCCCCATCGCAGGTGATCTCGCAAGGGCGAGGACATCGCCTATGTTCAACCATTTGATGCGAGCAGTTGGCCGTGGTGCCGCCTGATTGCACTTATGTAGCTAGCTATAGATTACGTAGTGATCGAGTCCACCCATTCTATATTGCACCCCTCATGAGCCTCAGAATCAGGAATCCTTCACGAGTGCCCGCCGATCACTGCAAGCGATGAAACAGGACAGCAACTTACCACATGCAGTAATAACCAAGCTTCCTAGGCAACTCGTTGTGGCCTGAGCTGATCATGATAGTCTGCAGGAGATGATGAAGAACTACGGCCTCAAGATGACGGGGCCATGTGCGAAGCTGGAGGCCGCAGGAGCACACGGGAAATGGGGCAGCAATGTACAACGGGACATGCTGCGAACAAGCAGCACTGGTGATGATGTGCCTTGATTGGTATCAGAATTCCTGTAAAATTAGGCAGCTGTGCACAACCCAGTCTGGAATGCCAACATCCTCTTCCCCACACCCCACGGTCTAGGTAGATGAAACGACAATCCGGACCCAGCCTCAGGTTCCTATCGACATGGTGGATGTCCCGATCAAGCCTGAGCAGGGCAAGCTGAAGAGGATTATCAAGCCGCTTTTCTTAATTATCTTAGCACATATATTGTAATAATTCATATATATATATATATTAAATAATTATGTGTATGTGTTTATATGCACATATATACACACAGTCAGGTTTCGGGGTTCCCTGTCTAGCGATTGGTATAGCAGTTTCCTCCTATATTAGCGCTAGGTGGATCACGACTTAAACTTACAATGCGAATCGATGCAATGCTAGGTCGATGCCGGTGGTGCTGCCCCACAAACTGGCTCCCTGGCTTATACGTATTGGCAAATGGCCGAGTGTTACCGAGCGAGACATTCGCCACTACTGGCAGCATCACAAGCTTTGGAATACTGGAACCTCGGCCCCCTCAAATGCACACCACCCCTTCTGGCTTTGGGGAGATGACTGCAGATATGGGAAAAAATTCAACCAAAAGGTTATGGTTTGTATGATGGGCCACGTCTTGGACCGGAACCGGGACTCCTACTCCAGCTGTTTTCCTCTTTGGGTGTGTGACTGTGACTCCTGACTACATGTACATATATCATAAGATAATTTGGGAAATAGTAATTATAATAATTTTAAAATAATATAGTACAATCGCGGGCCTTCTCCATGTCCAAGCCGTGCCGCACATCCCAGGAGCTCAGCCTTGGAATGGATACGATCGCCGCCTACATGCGGCCGGTGCCATGGCCATTAAGTTTAGATACACTTAGCATTATAAATCGTGTACTGATTTCATGGGTGTTCGGAATAAATCAGACATTCGAGATCAGGTGGTGGCCAGCTTCAGTTTGCTCGTTCAAGGTGTACAAGTATGCCGCTATGGGGAGTCTGTGATGGTGCACGGGATGTGCACTGAGATCCGTGGTGATTGGAAGTGGCAGAAGGAGTTTCTTATGCTTAATTTATAAGCTTACCTCAGCCTAGCCCGCCTATATCCCATAAGGGTCTAAGCCTTAATTATCATATACTCTCCAAAACAGTAACCTACATAATAACTGTCCTAAACCCAAATGGACCCAAATATCCGATTATTGGATCCTTTGGACCCTTGCATACTCCCATCAACCCCTATATAAGAATACATCTAGACTGTAGCTGCCGTGGATTCTGAACCCTATAGCACCCTAAAGGAATGGCTGGGCCTCAAGCCCGGCTGGAGCTCCAGGGAGCTTTGTCATCAATGCCGGGTGACTATGAATGCATTTGCTGTTGTGCCCTCCATCCTGCATGAGCTACCCAGACGAAGCCTCAACGACATGCGCCAAAACTGCTTGCACCCCGGCACTCGAAGTATTCAGGCTGCAATTAATCGCCATTTCAACCTCAAAGCCTGAAGCTTATTATAAATATCGTCTATTCCCGACTCTAAGACAACCACGATAAGCCCCAGGCCCCATCTTCGATCTGCATTCCTTCCATCCTGGCAGCATCAAGTGGTGCAGCATGCACGTGATAAACTTGGGAGTGGCCTTGTGGGTGGTTGGNCTAAGACAACCACGATAAGCCCCAGGCCCCATCTTCGATCTGCATTCCTTCCATCCTGGCAGCATCAAGTGGTGCAGCATGCACGTGATAAACTTGGGAGTGGCCTTGTGGGTGGTTGGCAGCTGCTTCAAGCTGCTTTTGTTGGAGTTCATCCATGTCTGGGGAACTGGGAGCTACAGTGAGCGATTGCAGACGGCTTTCGAAGACTTCAAGGCCTGGTGCTCGCAGCGAGGAATCCCGCTTCTCATATACACATAGAAATAGCAATTGTTTCTAAATGGTTTTGGCCCCTGGTCCTCAAGTTAACCCCTTANGGCTTTCGAAGACTTCAAGGCCTGGTGCTCGCAGCGAGGAATCCCGCTTCTCATATACACATAGAAATAGCAATTGTTTCTAAATGGTTTTGGCCCCTGGTCCTCAAGTTAACCCCTTACCCCAAGGGTCCAAGTACCCAATAATCATATACTCTCCAAAATCCTAACCTACATAACTACTATCCGAAAACCGAGTACCTAATTATTGGGTCCTTTGGACCCTTAGGGTTAATTATTGTTCAGTTGCAGTCGGAATCAGCAGACAAGGCACACACAGCCCCGCTTTACGACAGCCTCCTTGCGAAGCCCGGATGGGCCGTTCCCTGAACTCCGGGCCAAGGCCTACAATGCTTCGGAGATGCAATAGAATCAATAGAATTCAATGTTCATTTTTTGTGGTATGTCTAGATCTAGCAATTGCACATGTACACTCCGATCGCTTAATCACTTATCAGTGTAAGGCTCGGGTNGTTGTGGCATGGTTGGCTTCTTTCCTTATGGAGTTCTACACCGATCAGACCCACGGGGCGCCGGAGGACCTCAAGCTTATGGCTGAGTGCACGTGCCTTGTTTAAAGATCCCGAGACATTCGAGGGCATGATATTATAAAATTAGAAACATTTGTATATATGTATATACATACATATATAAAAAATATATACTTACTTAATATAGAGCTTTAAAGTCAGAAACTTCGGGGCTTCATTGTGTTTAGGGGTTCGTAAGGATTATATATTATAATTATAAGTATTTTTATTCCCGTTGGCCACATAGACCATGATGAAGCAGTGCACCCGAGGTCTGTGTTCAATCCATGTAGGTCTAGCATGATTAAAACCGAATAATATGTAACATAACCTATATTATTTTATAAGCGCGGGTTAAACTTGGATAATTTAATATAATAACTAGCTGTCCCCAGCACTCAAAACCCCACTTCTAAAGGCACTGGCTCGCCTCATGGTTCAACTTGTCGGAGGACTCGAAGAGGTACCTNGTTAAACTTGGATAATTTAATATAATAACTAGCTGTCCCCAGCACTCAAAACCCCACTTCTAAAGGCACTGGCTCGCCTCATGGTTCAACTTGTCGGAGGACTCGAAGAGGTACCTGGAAGATGAGGAGGCTCGGAAAATGCAGATGTGCTGTGAAGCTTGGGTGCAATGCAATTTTCTTAAAGTTAGTTTGGCTTTGGGGTTTAGGGCTTTAGTAGGGTTTAGGGTTTAGGGATTTCGACGAGAGCAATTGAGGACAAGTGTATGTTCGCATACATGTTGCTTGCGGAGAAAGCTGCTTCGTTGCATCGACCGCTTTGGCCTGTCAAGCCCAAGTTTCACGTTCCCAGAATGCAAGCAGAATCACAAACTATCTCGATTGAACATTGTTGCTTCATGTATCCTCTACGTGATCAATCTTAGGCATGGCAAGAGCTAGCATATCACCAGGTGGCTACNCACGTTCCCAGAATGCAAGCAGAATCACAAACTATCTCGATTGAACATTGTTGCTTCATGTATCCTCTACGTGATCAATCTTAGGCATGGCAAGAGCTAGCATATCACCAGGTGGCTACCCGCCACTTGGATTTGCAACCGTGTCGGCTTCGAAACCCTAGTCATGTCAGATTCCCAGCTAGCTCCAAAGCTAAGGTGAGTCGTGCCGCTTTTACCACTGCTTCATGCAGGAAGACGGTGTCGGGAAGATATCTCGACTCTTAGCTGCATCACAATTCTTATGGGGACAATTGGTAGGGTCCTATTGAATGATTCTGATTATCATTGGATCCGAGGCTTGGCAGCTGTGTGTCACCCGTGGAGTTTGTGTGACATAGCTGTAAAGAGATGGTATTTGCAGCTTGTGCATGGCGAGCCCGACGAGTGAAAACATGCCCGGGGCACGTGGTCATCAGGCGAGGGCCGCGATTNTCACCCGTGGAGTTTGTGTGACATAGCTGTAAAGAGATGGTATTTGCAGCTTGTGCATGGCGAGCCCGACGAGTGAAAACATGCCCGGGGCACGTGGTCATCAGGCGAGGGCCGCGATTCAGGGGTATCGGGGGCCAAACAGCAGCGGCCCACCCCCGCACAATCACCAACAGTCCAATTAAACCCCTTAGCTATAGCTATAATTTATAAGCCCTACCATAAACCTACCATTAAACATGAGGCCTTACAGACCTCAATAGACCCTATAGCTAATCTCCAACCCCGTAAAGCCCAAACCCGAAATCACCAGATCACAAACGTCCCTTTTCAAAACCCCCCACCTTAACATAATTTATAACAACACATATGTTCGCCACAGTGTCCTCTTCAACAATGTGTTCCCCAGAGCAACCTCTATTAGCGATCATACGATAANAACGTCCCTTTTCAAAACCCCCCACCTTAACATAATTTATAACAACACATATGTTCGCCACAGTGTCCTCTTCAACAATGTGTTCCCCAGAGCAACCTCTATTAGCGATCATACGATAATCACATACTTAGGACCCATGGGGTAATGTATATGCGCAACTTTGTATATATTGAAATGCATGTGTGTATATATATGCACATATACATATACATATACACCTACGTCTACATACACATATACATATACAGAAACATATACAGAAGCATATATGCATATACATGCATATGCATATACATATCATACACACAGAGGCAAACATTATGATGAAACTTTCTCCTGCACAGATGTATACTGTTGCTACCTATTCCTGCTGGTGCTATCTATCATTAATGTACATGCAAATGCTAGTGCTACGTACCACTAATACGGCTAAACATGATAATATGTATACATATCGCATACAAGAATAGTGGTCTGGCCATGAAGGCCTGAAATGGCACAGGAAGCGCATCTACGGGGAACGACATGCCCTAAACGATGCTCCTTGATACCGGAACCCGAATTGAACCCAGAACCCTGAAAACCGTAAAACTCTGAACCTCAAGGACACAGTAAGCTGGTGACAGCGAACCTAAAGCCTGAACCCTGTAGAAGCCCTTCCGAAGCCCGAGGCCATATGGGTAGTTATCAAAAAGGGTTCCTGTAAAAGGCTCCTGTACAGGGTACGATAAGGGCTACTATAAGGGCTTTTTACAATCTAGGGGCCTTAATAATTAGAATAGGGTTTTTGGGCACCCTAAATATTAGGTGCCGTATTGTAATAAGGACCCAAAACGGGACCATAATTTTGACAACCACCCAAAAGCTCTCAGCCCTACCCTGCAACAAACCCGACACGTTAGTATTGAGGCTGGGCTCCACACCCTAAAACTCAACCCTATATAGCCCTGATTGGGGCCTTGATGTCGGAACCTGATAAATTAAGAAACCCGTCCTATAACCCAAAATATATAAACACACCGCAAAAGCCCAAGGTTTCTTGATCAGGTTCCTAGCTTCTGATCCTCCTACGCCCAAACACGTAGGACTCGCCTGTTGTGACTTTGGCGCAGCTCGCAGCGGCGGCGGCGGCGGGCCACCGGGAACTGAGAAGGGCACTCCCTAAGACTCCATGTACCCATATAGTAGGTACTTCGGCCTTAAAGGGGTATGGGTACTTTAAGGCCGAAGTACCTACTATATGGGTACATGGAGCCTTTGGCAATGGCTTCTGAACTTCTGAGTTTCATGCGCTCTCGAGGTGGATAGGGGCAGTGTCTTAGGGTTAAGGGCCGGTTAGGGTTCTTAGTTCTGATGGGTTAGGTTTCTTAGGCTTCTTAGGGCTCTTAAGGGTCTAGCTTCGCGATTTAGAGCTCTCAGGTTCCTCCGGGTTTTTGGGGTTTAGGGTTTAGGGGTTTAGGGTTATCATGCTTCGAGCGAGTACCGAGTACGTGGCACTTGGGCTTGCAGACACCAGAGCCATAAATCAGGGTTCGAGGCTTAAGGCGTTGACGGGCTTTCGGTTTAGGGCTTGGGGGAAAGGGTCTAATTACGGATGGGGAGCATAACCATGAAGCCAAAGCATGCAGCAGCCTGGCACGTTTGCCCAGGGATCAGCAGCCGGTTGTGCCGGCGCTGGGGGAGCAGCTGGACCTTCGGATAGGGATTGGGTCTGGGAGGGTGGAGCTCGGTGCCCCTTCAAGGGAGGGGCCCTTGGTATAGCTAATCTCCCGTATGAATGGAAGGCTTGAAGCTTAGCTTTGAAAGGCTCTTTTCAAAGTCCTCGGGCATAATCGGCAGCTCTGAAGCCGGTGCAGCAAGCGAAGCTAACCGAGCTGCAATTTAGGGTTTAAGGTTTAGGGTACTGGGGGACTTGAGCATTCAAACTGCGAACATCACAAGATATCAACAGCCGCTCTCAGAAGCTGTGCCCAAAACGATGATGGAAAACAGGTGGCTGTCCCTCGTACCTAAATAGGAAGCCCTTTTAACGCCAAAGTGCATACTATAGATGATGTAGGTACAAGGAGCATTGTGCACCGTTGACGATGTCCCATCCTGGACCTGGTGCATCTGTCTCAAGACGCGACAGGCCGAATGTTTGCTCGCCAAAACGCTCCGGATTCACCTTAAACCCTACAACCCTAAACGGCACTAAACCCTAAACTTTAAACCCTGTCGGAATATCCTTGGAGCACCCCCGCTCACTGCTGCTCTTTTTCCTGTTTCCAGGTATGTTGACTGCTCTCCGAATACTGAAACCACTTCGCAAGCATGATGAACAAAAACAATAATTACTGTTATTCTGGTAGCCCATGTAACCTCTTTCCAAACAGTTGGATCGGCCCACTCGATCTCAACAAGCCTACAAACTGTAGGAGCCCTGCACCGCACAAACCTTCAAACCCTAAACGCTGAGCCCTAAAGCCTCAAACCCTAAAACTTGAGAGGAGGGACTGGGATGAAAGCTAGACAGACCAACAACACAGGCTTGCAGGCGTGCAGGTTCAGCAAGGTTTGACACACGGCTGCTACGGCAAAAGAACCTGCCATTTTCAGGCTCCAGTTATCGATGTGGATCCGTGAATGACTCTGGTTTGTTGCGGTTGTCGATGCAGGGTTACAGCCAGGCATTTCGGAACTCTTCTTCGAGGGCACAAGAACCATTTTCTCGATCGGGCTATTGTTTGCATGGTTTACGGGTTCAGACTCGCCCTGTCGCCAATCGTTATCAGCATCCCCCCACGGGTGTGCACGAGCAGTAGGTTGTGCTGCAGTTCAGGACAGCAGACGTCATGGCATTGAGCACGAGGTCTTTCGGGCTGGATGTAAGGCGCGGCAAGCATGCTGGTGGGCTCGTACGCCAAGACCACACTCGCCCGGGTGCTCGCTGCACTACCCACATAATGTGTGCGGCCTTATAGTTAATCCCCGAAACACCTAAAGCCCAAAGCCAAAACCCAAGAACCGTAAATCCTGCCTCAGTTAACTCCTAAACTTTAAATCGCAGGGTTGCAAAAAGCACCCTCAACCCCAGCATTTCGGTGGGTAAGCGAAAGCCATGCTGTAGAATTAGAATTGGGTTTTGAGGTGGGTGCATATATTACCATCCTTTGTATCTATCATCATAAGGGCCGCAAGATAGATAGATAGATAGATAGATACATAGAGAGATCTATGTGTATGTACAAAAAAATAAATATATATATATATATATGTATGTATGTGTATATATATATATATTACTTCTGAGGTTCTCGGGTTGGGTCAGGTTGTTTTGGGTATTGGGTCAATAGGCTTTAGGGTAGGCCGGTTTCGGGCTTAGGGTGTGGAGGCTTAGGGCAAAAGGGTTTAAGACATGGAATTATCGGAAGCAAGTAACCAATGTCCAGCACCATGTCTATGCATCACAGCAGCAGGAACACCAGCTCTTGCCCATAGTATCCCCTTAACCCTGAACCCTAAACCGTGGCTATTGTGATTGTATGTGTATACATGTGCATCATGCATATGTTGTGTTGCATGACGACTCGACAGAACAAGACCCGGCTGAAAGCTCCAGAGTCCTAGGGTTTAGGGTTTAGGGTACCTACCCTTCCAACATCAAGCCTAAACTCTCAACCCTCAACCTTCGACTCAGGCTCTGCGCTCGAAAAGCCAGCCTTGAACCCTTGACCATTACTGCGCTCTGCTATCCTCACAAGGGTTGCAATACACCATGGTCGAAGTTCCCCCAAAAGGTGCTTAAAGGAGAGGCCTGAAACGAAGAACCAAATCGCAAACAGCACTTGAAGCGTTCCCTCCGCCCCCCGCCCCCCTCCCCCGCGCCTGACAAACTCGCCCACGGGTCAGGCTTCTGATCGGCCGGTGCTGCTTGGTACAGGATCACCGAAGGTCCTTTGGGCACAGGGCTATCTTATATCATTCTGAGACGCCTTTGTAGGTTTGGGGTAAGGTAAGTTTATGCGATCGTGTAGGATTTTCTTAGGTATATGAAGCTGATTGTATTCGATTCAAGATGCCGGGTTGCGGCGTTTGAAGCGTCATCAACCGCGTGGCTTCGGATTTCAGACTTAAGACCTTGGTGGCCAGAATATCTAAAGCCAACAAAACAGTAGCTTACACTTACTCGGACAGTTGCTGCTGATAAGGAGCCGCATTCAAACTTCAGCCTTCGCATTAAGGCCGCAATTTGTCGGGGAGAGTGCGCTTGCGGGCTCCGGATTGACGTGTGCGGGTGTGAGGTCTTGACATGATCGATGTGTACTTTCGGAACCCTCGTGAAAACTTCAGACCCACATTCCGCCAAAAGGCCACAAACTGCTGAATGCTAAAACCGCTCATGATGCAAACTCGCAGCCCCTCCTACCCTGAAAGTTAAATCCCTCGACCACTCAGACCTCAACACGCACATATGGGTGCCTTAATAATTAGAATAGGGTTTTTGGCCCCATTATGCAAGTATTGGTAATTATTTGGGACCCTGTATTAAATAACCACCACACCAAAATCCAGAATCTGCACTTCCACGGAATTCAAGTCACAGCCGAGGCACCTCTTGGCACCACAGCAGGTGTTTCACCACACGGGCGTCGGTCGCCTTGTGATGCTGGCGGTTATTGCCCTTAGACTGCCAAAGTTCCGGATTTGGATTAAGCATGTGTAGGGTTTAGTGCTTGGGGCTCTGAGATTGCAAGTACATTTCTTGCAAGGTCTTTGTGCTCTTGGGCGTGCTTTATACTTACTTCACGGCTTACTCTAGTGAAACAGCACCGAGGGCGACTGCAAGCTACAATCACAGTGGTCGGTGTAAACATACGCATCGTCGCTGTCGCACTCATCCTCATGTCGGCAATGCCGTTAACCAGCTTCGAACCCCAATATTGACCTCTTGCACGTCTGGAGCACGCGCGTCTCAACCGAAGGCCAGCATGCCACATAAACCCTTACAGCTGCATGCCTGGAACCTGGCTTGCGACACCGCGCGGAGGATCTGCGCACGCTTATTACACCATGAACTACTGCCTCAAGAACACAGACACAGTTAGAGAAGTATAATGATAACAACAAGCAGTATGATGAAGAAGAAGATAATTACCAAATGATGGTGTTGATTATGCTGCTGATGATGATGACGATGTTTATGATCATGACGACGACGATGATGATTATGATGACGGTTATGACGGTGATCATGATAATGATGATGACGATGCTGGGGATGACCGAGATGATGATAATGAAGAAGAAGCATATGATGGTGCTACCGAAGATGATGGGGAAAATGGGGATGATGTTTGTGATGGTGATGATGATTTGATGGTGGGATTGTCGAAGATGAGGAAAATGCTGCTGCTGGTGATGATAAGGAGGGGGTGAAGGAGGATGGTGATACTGCAAATCCTGGGACAAAGAAATCTTGGTGACGATGGGGGATGATTCTGATGGTCGTGCTGCTGATTATAATAATAGCGACGGCGACGAGAAGAACCGGGATGTTGGGGGGAAGCTGGCGGCGACACGTGACCAAGCATAACTACGAGGACTGACGAAACTACTGATACACTTGATGATGATTATGATGATGATAGTGATGACGATGATGATGGCATGGTGCTGGTACAGAGGATGGTGATGACGATGACAACAACAGTGACAAACTTGCATGGCGGACAATGCCGCTGGTGAGTGCGATCATCAGCATGGAGCTGGGAAGAAGCTTGCTCTCCATTCAGATGGAGTTCTCTTTGCAAGTGAACGGTTATCATCGTGATGAGGATCGTGAGGCGGGCCGAATATGAGTCAACCGCAGCATGTCCATTCGGTTGCCGCCTGAATTGATGTTTACAGGATTTAGGGATGGACGGGTCGGAGTTCGAGGCTTGTGGTGTTTCGGCATGTCACCTTTGGCATTTGGGGTTTATGCATTCAATTCAATGTGCTCATGTACTTGATTTGCAACGTTGAAACTAGTTTCCATGGGTTGCCTTCCTTGCTTAATCCTGAGACCGAAACCCTAAGCTAAACCCGAAGAGTCACATGGACGCCCCCTCCCCAGCCCTGGACCTTCGCCTAAACGCAGCGCTTTGCGCTCTGCAGCCTCTTCTCGGCGGCGTCGCCGTCGGGCCTCCGAACATCGCAGGGCGCAGGTCTTGAGGGGCTCAGGGGCTTAGGGTTTGCTTTCGGGGCCTGAGGAAACAGACCCCGTAGTTAGCTGCCAGACCGATCTCTCCCTCTCTCGCTCTCTCGCGATATAATTACCTGTGTAGCTATCCATCTAATAAAAATGGTCGAAAGGGCCCTCATGATGAACACCGCGCGTCATGGTTTAGGGTTTAGGGTTTAGGGTTTAGGGTGCTTCAGAAGAGATAGTTCTGGACCTGCGTGCTCTGACCGTCGGATAGGCACTGCTGTCGATGTGTAAATATATTTGATGTTTAAAGTTTAGGGTTTAGGGCTGGAGGCCCATCTCTGTACACGTGTGATCTTTCAAACTGAACAGTTCGATTTGCGGCGAGGACATTGGGTGTAAAAGGTTGAGATCTTGGGGCTGTAGCCTTGAGGCATAATCGTGTCATAGTGTTCGGGAGCTAAGTTTAAGGTGTCCTGGCGTTCAGGACATGTGCCAGTATGGCTTTCTACGGTTTAACATTGAATATTTAACTTACTGGTGCCTAAGGAAGAGTGGAGGAAGGAATATAAGGACTACTACAGGTAACTGTATAGGGACTATTATGGGGAGCCACTGTCCCACTCCTCCTTAAGCGCCAGTAAGTTAAGGGTGTTCACATGGGGCCTCGGCACGCTCAGCCAGAGCAGCGGCCATTGACTTGCCGCGCTCCTTCTTCTGGAGTGTAGGGTTTAGGAGTTGAGGGTTTAAAGTCTAGGGGTTTAGGGTTTAGGGTTACAAGGTAATAATCAACCAAAAAGCTACAACGGAGCCTGAAGGGATTGCTACTATGACTCCTGACGGTATAAACTATGTCAGCACTCCAAGAGACACTTGGGTTAATTCGTTGCGTTTCCTAGTTGCTGAGTCCCTCGCTACAACCATCTTTACACGTTGATTCCCTAAACCCTAAACCTTAAACCCTAAACCCCTAAACCTCTCCACCTATGTATATTTAAACCTTATAGTCTTCGTGGCCATTGATCTTTTTTTCGTGGCCATTGATCAAAATTCGTGGCCATTGATCAAATTTTCGTCCGGTAACTAGTTTAAAAGCACCGGATTGATCAAAATTCGTGGCCATTGATCAAATTTTCGTGGCCATTGATCAAAATTCGTGGCCATTGATCAAATTTTCGTGGCCATTGATCAAAATCCGTGGCCATTGATCAAATTTTCGTGGCCATTGATCAAAATTCGTGGCCATTGATCAAATTTTCGTGGCCATTGATCAAAATTCCACCGGTAACTAGTTTAAAAGCAGGCCATTGATCAAAATTCGTGGCCATTGATCAAATTTTCGTGGCCATTGATCAAAATTCGTGGCCATTGATCAAATTTTCGTTGCCATTGATCAAAATTCGTGGCCATTGATCAAATTTTCGTGGCCATTGATCAAAATTCGTGGCCATTGATCAAATTTTCGTGGCCATTGATCAAAATTCGTGGCCATTGATCAAATTTT
>BGNK01004332.1:5419-56024 GCA_003297005.1 Symbiodinium sp. clade A Y106
TCCCCGGGAATCTTCAATCCGGGCCCCGATTGAGTTCAATCGCGGCCGATTGAGTTCAATCGGGGGCCGGATTGAAGATTGAAGATTTCCTGGAAAAGTTTCCCCGGGAATCTTCAATCATCAATCTTCAATCCGGGCCCCGATTGAGTTCAATCGCGGCTGATTGAGTTCAATCGGGGGCCGGATTGAAGATTGAAGATTTCCTGAAAAAACTTCCCCGGGAATCTTCAATCTTCAATCTGGGCCCCGATTGAGGTCAATCGCGGCCGATTGAGTTCAATCGGGGGCCGGATTGAAGATTGAAGATTTCCTGGAAAACTTTCCCCGGGAATCTTCAATCTTCAATCCGGGCCCCGATTGTGTTCAATCGCGGCCGATGGAGTTCAATCGGGGCCGCTTGAGTGCAATCGCGGGTCATCCCAAGTGGGCAAATACACCAAGGGTATTCTACAGGGTATTCTATAGGGTTTTCTTTGCGGCTTTCTATGCGATACTCAGATGTCAGAGGGTATCAGACACAGGGGGTATTTTGTAAGGTAATCTCAAGGGTATTGCAAATGGTATTCTATATAAGGCCTATAAAGGGCATATTATATAGCGTATGTCTCTTGGGTATTCTGTAAGAAACTCCATAAGGCGTTGTATAAGGGATTGTACAAGGCATAAGCATAAGCGTAAAAGCTGCATTATAGAAAGTATTCCGTAACGTATTGTGTAGGCTATAGGGTATTCAACAAGGTTCATAAAAAAGGTATATAAGGTGATTTCTATAATCTCGGGTTATCTATATGAAAGTATTTTGTAAGGTATTTTATAGGCTATTGTTTTTGACTTCTTCATTGGGCATATAGCAAGTATTATATGAAGCATTCTGCTCCTGATTTTCCCCTCATTAATCCGTTTTCTCTAGAATATTCTGAAAGGCATTCTATGGTGCATTCCAAGGGTATTCTACAGGGTATCCTATAGGATTTTCTTAAGGACGCTCTATGGGGGACTCAGACGGTATCAGACACAGGGGGTGTTCTGTAAGTTAGTCTGCTGGGTATTGCAGATGATTTTCTTTTTGGCCTATAAAGGGCATGTTATGTAACGTATGTTGGGCGTTCAATAGGGTACTCCATAATGCATTGTATAAAGGATTGTACAAGGCATAAACATAAACGCAAAAGTTGTCTTATAGAACCTATTCTATATCGTAATGTATAGGCTATAGTTATAGGGTACTCAAGAAGGTATATAATTATATAAGGCATATAAGGGATATTCTATAATGTATTACCTAGGGTCACCTATATGAAAGTCTTTAGGGTTTGTGGTATCCTCTAGATTATCGTCTTCGATTCCTGGATCGCTCATAGAAATCCCTTACCCAATAAGCTGCTCTTTTATGAGGGATTCTCAGATCTTGAGCTCGTCCTGATTGTCAGGTATTATGGTGGTTCAGAGCATATATACTGTATACAAGGATTATCATGTATAGGGCCATAGGGGCATTCATACCTTATAGAGTATTCCAGATGGTCTTCCATGAGGCGCACGATACATATGCAGGGTAATTTATGTTCCATAAGGTATTTTGTAGGGTGCTCTATGTGATATTCTGTAATTTGTTCTAGGTATTCTATAGATATGCGGGGTATGCCTGCAAGTATATGATAAGGTATTCTAGAGGCTCTAAGGTATTCAATACGGCATGAAGTGGTATTTTATATCAGTGTAGTCTATATGAAACTTCTTAAGATACAGAGAGGAGGTATTCTAAAGGATATCCTATAAGGTATTCTATATAGTGTATTGTACAGAGTGTCCTATAGGGTATATGCAATACAAGGCGTGCGGGGTGTATCATATATGGGTGGTCTTGAATAACGGTATACGACAGGGTATTCCAGACGGATTTCTATAAGGTATATATAGGTNCTATAGGGTATATGCAATACAAGGCGTGCGGGGTGTATCATATATGGGTGGTCTTGAATAACGGTATACGACAGGGTATTCCAGACGGATTTCTATAAGGTATATATAGGTTATGAGAGCGGAGTTATACATTCTATTGGCTAAATACAACGTACTGCACCCTGGCAATTTCGGCAGATTTCGTGTTCATGGGAAGTATCTACAGTCTCGATGCGTCTTATATATGGGAGTTGTAGAAATAAGGTCCTGTTTTCATATCTATACTTGTCGTGATACTATGTTATATGAGATGACATATCTCTGCTCTCCTGTTGTGTGTTACCTTCATGCAAGTTTGCGTTCTTTTGCAACACGAGAAGAAGTCGTACGCGAATGCATGTCCTGTGGCAAGGGAAGGAAGTGCAGAATCTAGGATCTGCGAAATCCCTAATCGAATCGAAGTTTGTTTAGTGCGGAATTCATAAAGAGAACGGAATACGTTATAGAATATTCACTATTTCGCATCCGGCTCTCAAACACACGAAAACGGTAGATCCTTGAGAGGGGGGGCAGCATATATATATATATATATATACATACATATACATACATAGGGGGCGGCCGCCTGGGGGAGTGTGGCAAACGACTTGACGCCGAATCCGAATTTCTGAAGCCGCATTGCTTTAGGTGACGCCGAATTGTGACGCCACATTGCCTGACGCCGAATCAATTAATTAGTTGTCCCCTGACGCCGAATTGGGTCGTGATGCCGAGTTGTTTCCTGACGCCGCATTGGGTGGTGACGACGAACTGTGAAGCCGCATTGGGTGGTGATGCCGAATTGCTGACGCCACATTAAGTGGTGACATCGAATTGCTGACGCTGCATTAGGTGGTGATGTCGGATTATCATTCGGTGGTGACGCCGAATTGGGTCGTGACGCCGGACATGCGCCCCGAGTGGCGGTTTGTGGCTGCAGATGCTGTAAGCTCTTTCGTGCGGGCTCAGCTCGGGGGCCGTAGCTGGACATGTGCTGGAATGCGCTGATTGCGACAAAATGCGCGGATTGCGCCGATTGCGCATGAATTGCGCCTATAAACTGATGGCGCGCCCCTGATTTTCGGAAAACAAAACTCTGATATTGAACTCTGATCTTTGAACTGATGCAAAAAAAGAACCTTTGCAGATCTTGATCTCCGAGGGTGGGGCCTTGGACTGATGGAGCGCCCCTGATCCTTTAATCAGATCTGCTATAGATCCTGAACCCCGAGAGGGGGCTTGCACTGATGGCGTGCTCTGATTTCTAAATCAGAACTCTTATAGAAGATCTTGAATTCCGAGGATAGGGGCTTGGACTGATGGCACGCCCCAGAACCGTTAAAGATTTTGAACTCCGAGAAACAAGCCTTGAAGTGATGGGGCGCCCCTGATTTTTAAAACAAAACCCTTGTCTTATAGATCTTGAACTCCGAGGATACGGCTGATAAGGCCTTGGACTGATGGAACTCCCTGATTTTTCAGTCAGAACTCTTACAGATCTTGAATTCCAAGGGTGGGGCCTTGGACTGATGGAGCGCCCCTGATTCTCAAATCATAACTCTTATAGATGTTGAACTCCGAGCAAAGGGCTTTGGACTGAGGGGCACCCCTGATATTTGAATCAGAACTCTTATAAATCTTGAACTCCGAAGGTGGGGCCTTGGACTGATGGGCACCCCTTAATTTCTAGATCAGAACTTTGGCAAGCTTTGAACTCCGAGGGCGGAGCCTTTGACTGATTGGGCTATGCTGATATCAAAATCAGAACTCTTAAGGGAATTGAAGTGATGGGGCGCCCCTGATTTTGAAAATCAGAACTCTTATAAGTTTTGAACCCCGAGGATACGGCTGATACGGCCTTGGCCTTGGACTGATGGAGCTCCCCTGGTTTTTACATCAGAACTCTTATGCATCTTGAACTCTGAGGATAGGGCCTTGGACTGATGGAGCGCCCCTGATGTTGAAATCAGAACTCTCATGGATCTTGAACTCCAAGGATATAGAGCCTTGCGCTGATGGTGCGCCCCTGATTTTACCAACACAACTCTGATAGATGTTGACCGCTGAGGATAAGGCCTTGGCCTGATGCAGCGCCCCTGATTTTTAAATCAGAACTCTTACAGATCTTGAACTCCGAGGGTAGGGCCTTGGGCTGATAGAGCGCCCCTGATTGTTAAATCAGAACTGTTACAAGCCTTGAACTCCGAGAGTGGAGCCTTTAGCTGATTGGGCTCCCCTGGTTTCGACATCAGAACTCTTACAAAGCTTGAAGGCCGAGGATGGAACCTTGCACTGATGGGGCGCCCCTGGTTTTACATCATGACTCTCACAAAATTTGAACTCCGAGGATGGAGCCTTTCACTGCTGGGGCGCCCCTGACTTTCCAATCAGAACTCTCACAAATGAAACCTTGAACCCTGGGATTAAGCCTTGGACTGGTGGGGGCCGCTGATCAAATGAGAACGCCTACGGTAATTCTGACCGAAGATACAGAGTGAACCATTTCATGCCATTTCCATACGTGTTTCTCCCTTCAATAAGGAGCACGTATGGAGATGGAGTTGGGGGGTGGGTTGTTTTGGTCTTGTGGGCCACACAACCAATGGACGGTTGGGCGCACTCATAATCCGAACTCTTATACAACTGGATCTCCCAGGATGGAACTTTGGACTGATGGAGAACCCCTGAGTTTAACATCAGATCTCTTGCGGAACCCATGCTCAGTAAACTGTCATGCGAGTCATGCATGTGACGCTGCCCTCGCAATGCGTCTGTGCCTACCTGGGCCGTAGCTTCGCAATGTGTCTCCTCAAGCCGTCTTCGCTACCCCAATGCGTCTTCCCAATGTGTCTTCGCAATGCGTCTTCGCCTATCCAATGCGTCTTCGCAATGCATCTGCGCCACCCAATGCGTCTTCACAATGCGTCTGCGCCTCCCAAGGCGTCTGCGCCTTCCAGTGCGTCTTCGGAATGCGTCTGCGCCTGCTAGTGCGTCTGCGCCGATTAGACCTTTTCTTGACGAATGCGTCTTCGCAACGCGGATGCGTCTTCAGGTCGTCTGCCACACTCCGCCAGGACGCCGCAGTGTATGTATATACATATATATATGTATATGCAATTCCAACTCTCCCAGCAGACTTCAGAACAAAGCCTTCAGCCAAAGAAACAACCGCTGAAGCTCAACACCCTGAATTACTCAAAAGCATCACCGCTTGAAACCCAAGCCCATCTGGGACTTGAGTCCTGAGTTCTAAATACCCGAAACCCAAACCGTAACCCCCCAACAAACCCGAAATAGCTAACCCTCGGGGGGTTGGATCCACCTTAGCCTACTAGAATCTACTTGTTTTGCACGGCCCGAACATAGAGAGACTATGTTTAATCTACACAAAAGAAATGATAATAAATGAGATTGGGAATCCTAAGCCATCAAAAAACCCAGTGAACACCTTTGCGAACACCGTTTCTCACGCTCGCTTCTTCCGAGCCTGATAAAACCCTAAATGGCATGATCTATTCATAGTCTAGTAGAGTAGCAGTTGCAAACTTATGATGTTATAGTCATAGATACCATACATAACTACAGCTTGTCCCCGCCAAGTTTCTGAAACCCCCACTTAACTCCGTTCGATGCTCCTCGTCGAGAGCGGCCAGCGCCCAAACGACTCGGCTCGCCTTTCAGACGAGCCCCGCAAAAAAGCTTTCGGGTTCGGGGTTAGGCCGGTTGCGCTTTAGGGCTTCGGGTTTACTTGTTTTGAAGGTTTGGCTCTCGGGTTCGTTGCCGAAGGCTGAGCCGACTGCAGATGTCACGATGTTTCTCAGCTTCAACCAAATACCAAAGTTGTTGCGACAGCTGCTGGTGAACGCAACTTTGCGGCTTTCTGCAAACGAGACTCTAAGCCTGGAGTCCCAAACAAGTTTGAAAGCAGGAGCCAAATGTAAATGATGTGCCCCCCNCCCCCCCCCCCAAAGACTTCCTTGCAGCGCATGCTCTGGGTCGAAGCCCCTTTCCACGGTGCAACTACAAACCTGTAGCTCCGGCCTCTTCTGCAGCGAAGGTCTTGGACGGGATTTGCATAATCTCGGCAGTTTCCACGGCATGGCAACTCTGGAAACGCGAGAACTGTCTGTGTCGGGGTGTACAAGGGTCAAGAGATGTTGCGTGCTCAGTGGGATAGAGACGTTCTTCCAGGCACGTGCATGACCTTCGGAACAGCTCAGCGAACGTCGGGCCCTGACTATAAGCATTCTCCCGTACCTAGAGCCCTAGAGAGAGCACGCAGCGGTCCCTCTATTCCAAGCACCAAAAGACCCAGTCCTTCAGCGAGGGTTTAGGGATTTCTGAAGCCAAGTTCGTGCTTTCCTTCAGCTCATGAATCCGAACACTTCCTTCCTTGATGCCTCATGGCATTTCATCCGAAATCAACCGCCGTCGAATGCTGGGATCCCAAAGCGACAGTGGCCGAGGCTTCTCATTTCGTCCGAGCCGCTCTTTCTAGCAGGGCCGCGGCTAAGCCAACATTCCTGCGCGGGAGTCCCACAAGAACTCGCGGGGCGGCGTTCCGATGAGCCTCCCCTTTAAGGTTTCGATTGTACCCAAGCACTTTATCCCATCGGAGACACGGCCTGAAGGAATGTAAAGCAACGATCTCGAAGTTTCTTGTTCTGTTTGCCATGGCCACACAGTGCTACTCTTCTGCTACCTTTGACTACGATTGGTGACCAAGCTCACTAGGTCTTTGCTTATCACTCGGAATTCTGAGGGCCGCAGCTTTGTAATAAAGGAAAGGCCGGTTGGAAGAAACCGAGGCCCGAACTTAGGTTCCGAGTCGTTTCCTTGGCCACTCGCAGGAGCTCGCAGGCACCAAGACTTGAGGGTTGGGGGTTTTGTGTTCTGTCCGGCTGTTTATTATGTCCAGGTAGCCGAACTTCCAAAGCGCCTTGGCCCTTGCGCATGACAGCCGATGTGCTTGTAAGGTCCCATGGTGCATGCAGTCGAGGGATGACTTGAATGCGCACGTTTGCTTATCAACCTGAGCTATGAAAATCATATAGCTTATGCACAGGGACGGTATTACTGTGAAGCCTGGCTTTGTGCACGAGTTGCGAGCCTAGCGCTTTTCCGTGTGGGGTATTTCAAGTTCTGACAGGACCCTCTGCCTGAGTGCAAACGCAAGCTCCAGCTAGTCGTTTAGCTAAGCAGCTAAGCTCTATACGTGCCCCGTCAAGAAGCTCGGACCTGGGCCTCTCTCGCGAAAACTCTGAACCCTGCCAACGTCCGAAAACCCAGTCATGGAGTTCGGCCATTTGCATCGAGGGTCTGGGCTTCTGTCGACAAAGACCCAATTGGTAGAGAGCCGCCACGACCTTTGCTGATGTATTGCCGGAATGTACTCAGCCAACAGCATACGAACATACCAGAAACATAGCAAGAATAGTGAGGACAGAAAATGAGCCATCAAGAAACGGGGCAAAGATGGGTTCGGTAGCTTTTTGACATACTGTCGGTCGGACAATTGGGAGCAATGTGAAAAAGGAGGAGCTCTCTTGAGCTATAAGTCCATGGGTCATGGGGGACAGACCACTAGTGCTGATCATGAACGAGGAAGAACAAAGACGCAGCCTCAGCTCCGGCCTCGCGATGAGAGTAGTGTACTGCATGCCAGACGGGTACCCCTGCAAGTCCGGCCAAGACGTCCCCCTCACACAGCGTGAAGTGAGGCGGGTGTAGGGTTTAGTTACCCTCAGACCCTAAGCCATGTTGGAGGCTCGGAAAGCAGCTTGCACTTCCGGTCCACGCTCACTACAGCAACCACATCGCACAGCGTCACCGAGAGCCACACATGCCCTTTGGTGAAGTGCTGGCCGTACCTCAACTGCGCGGTGATGACCCATCTTCGTGTTGAAACCTACACCCCTGCACAGTAAAACTACCCTAATAAACCAAAGCTCTTTGCCTGGAATTCCTCGTCGGGCAGCGATGGAAGCTTTTGTTAATTTTGCTCTTCTGAAGGATTGCAGTCTTGTTCACGCTCGGGGCTCCAGCTTCACAGCACAAACAAAGAGCCAGCTCAAAGATCCAGGATTGCCAAAATGTACGCAAAAATGCACCCAAATCCCTGGAAACCAAACCCTGCGAAGCCCTCGAAGGCCCTACACCTTTGAGGAAAAGCCCTCAACGTGCCTCAGACAAAAAAGGACTTCTTCTGAAGCTCTCGTGGTTCCAAGGTTTGATGTTCTGGTCAGAGAAACGAGGCCCTAAGCAAAGCTGCAGTAAGCACAAAAAGAAACATGCTAGTCTCACAGTCTCAGTCTTGCTACTGTCCAGATCATGATCTTCACGGCGAATTCCGTTTTTGCGTGCTACCGGGTTACGACTGCTACTGCTGCTACTTTGACCACTATCGCCACTACTTTCTGACCATGACGACTCGTCTTACTACCCCGAAGGCTTCAATCGCTTAGCATTGTAATGTGAATACCTGAGAGTAGTCTGGCCATGTTTCAGAACAGGAGGTCGTTTGGTGCAGCTCACGTAGAGTTCGGTTTATACATGGACAACCATGGCTGTCAGAGAGCCCCTCCGCCCCTCCGCAACCCCTGCCCCTCCAGCAAGATCCGGGGGAGAAAAGTAATACGAAACCTTGTCACAATCAAACCCTTGTGAGAGCATGTCGGTTGGGGTCCTTCATGGCGCTAGGCGCTAGCACGTTAATTACTCTGAAACGGCCGAGCAGCAACTCGATGATGTCATTGATGGCCTGCTCGGTGTTGCATTTCCGGAGCTCTTCCTGGCTGGCAACACGTGACCCGAAACCCGGAGGAGACATCGAAGGCTACTTTTGCACCACAAGACTCGCAATCTCGATGCGTGACCGTTCTGACATTCTGACGGCCCAAGCTTATTTTGTAGTTTTATGAAAAATGCTCTCGGCTTACAATCTTAAGTTTCGACGGCTTGGCTTCGATAGGAGAGGTACGATCCGGTTGCTTGCCTCACAAGTGACTCAGCTCGGGACATGCTTTTGTCTACACTTCGGTTCCGTCCGTTCCTTCTTCTGGTCGTATGCCGTTCATGTGCATGCAAGTATGTATGTACTTTGTAGCTGTCTTCGTGTTTCGCCCATCTTCGAGTGCATCTCAGCTTCCCCACTTGAGGGCCGAAGTGCCTAGGACCTAGGCTTGAATCCTGAGAACCTTAATCTAAAGCTTCAACCCAGAACCACCACTCCCGCGCTCCCACGTCCTCGAACTGTGGAAGAGTGTCCGAAGCCTTGAAGGGAAACTCTGCATCTCCGGTTTCTGGGATTACACTTGGAACTTTCAGGGTGTGGGGTTTGTCGGCTGCCGAACAAACTGAAATGCAGAGGAACCTGCAATCGACACCAGAATTGGTGCTATCGCCTAGTCCAGGTAATCATACTGATGATAACAGAAACTAACATGACGAACAGGAATTGCATTGACACCCGTGATGAGAAAACCACAGTGATTGACAATAATCGGAATGATCACGGCTGCAGTGTTAATGGCTTCTTTGGGCGGGCTCTAAAGCCCTTGACCCCAAAGCTCCTTAAAGCGTCATAACCTCCGAATAACCGTAAACCCAAACTCACCCGAGAGCCATGCCGGAGGCTCGAATGTGTTCCTGGCGACCAGGGGAGAGGCTTCTCATAAACAGAGAGGGTCCTCTTCGGATGAAAAAGAGAATTCCGGCCACTTCGGAGTCGTATTGTTTTTAGTTGTGTTAGCAGCGTGTTAGTGGTGGTGGTAGCAGTGGCAGTGGCAGTGGCGCAGTGGCGCAGTGTGGCAGTGTGGCAGTGTGGCAGTGTGGCAGTGGCACGGGCAGCGGCAGCGGCAGTAGTAGGAGTTGAAGGAGTAGGAGTTGGAGGAGTAGTAGCAGTAGCAGTAGCAGTAGCAGCAGCAGCAGCAGTAGCAGTAGCAGTAGCAGTAGCAGTAGCAGTAGCAGTAGCAGTAGCGGTAGCGGTAGCGGTANGGTAGTGGTAGTGGTAGTGGTAGTGGTAGTGGTAGTGGTAGCAGTAGTAGTAGCAGTAGTAGTAGTGTAGTAGTCGTCGTCGTAGTAGCAGCAATAGTAAGAAGTCGTAGTAGTAGTAGGTGAGTTCCGCTGCTACTGCAATTATTATTACTACTACTACGACTACTGCCCAGTACTGGTACTAGCACCCGTACCAGTACTAGTACCACTACCATGGTACCCGTACTAGTCCCCGTACCCTTACTAGTACCAGTACTACTTCTACTGCTGCTGCTGATACTACTGCTACTACTATACTACAACTAACTACTACTGCTGCTACTACTACTACTACTACTACTCCTCCTACGACTCCTCCTCCTACTACTGCTGCTACTACGACTACGACGACGACTACTACTATACTACTACTACTACTACTACTACTACTACTATTACGTACTATTACTACTACTACTACTACTATTACGTACTATTACTACTACTACTACTACTACTACTACTACTACTACTACTACAACACTACTACTGCTACTACTACTCCTCGGTCCTCCAAACACCTCGTTTTCTTTAGTTCAGGCTGCGCATGGTCCTTGTTTCTAGCTGCTGTGAGGTAGCCTCCAGTTCAGCATAAGCTCATCCACTCGGTGATACAGGCATCTCAGTTTGCGGGCATCAATCAGGAGCTGGCCCGGTCCCAATTGAGGGGGGAGATATCCAGTTGCTAAGCAATCTTGCTCTACTCCCAAGCGTGAGGGTTCCCGTCTTTTCCGCACGGCGGGGGAGTTCAGACTGCTCGCAGTTTGGGCGAAACAGCGTGGATGGCACAGGAGATTAAAAAGAAGTCATATCGGCGAGCTTGCAGAAGCATCCTATCGCGGCGGAGAGATCACCTCCTCACAGGCGCATAGCAGTCTGGGATATTCTTCGGTTTCACCACCACGTCTTCACTCCCGCTCTCGACCTTCCCGGGGCTGTCGGCCGGCATCGTCCACTCGCCACCTCCATAGTCCCCTATGCCCCCTGGGTAAAATCTCCGTCGTTTAGAAAGCTGGCGGTTTCCAGCTCCCGACGACTTCTTCTCGCATGCAGAACATGTCAGGCACGCTTTATTTGAATCTGTTCGTCGATCCATTGAGGCGGCCAAAGCTGATCAAGGACTTTCCTTTCTTCATCCAGATGAAGTGAATACTATTATGGTTGAGGAAGCCTCCTGCATAAGCTTGCATTCACCCTCCCGTCCAGAGGACATACCAACGGCTCAGCCCATCTGGCAGGCGCTACGGGAAAGACGTCGAATTCACCGTCTTCGTCTGGCCAATCCGGCCAGTCTCCGCCTTATAGCTGCCTATGCCTCAGCAAATCGCACCCTGAAGCACGCCTCTGCCACTCATAAGCTTCAGGTTAAGGAGCACCGCAGGCAACGAACTCTCTCAGCCGTAAGCGAGATAGCCCTGGCCTGAAAGCCCAATCCTCGCCTCTCTTCTCATAGACTTAAGGTTCTAGCTCCGTGCGATCCTCAACCCCCTATCTGCCTCAAGCAACCCTCCGGTCGAGTCCTAACTCCCGAGGAGGGATTGCATATGTTACAGGACTTCGGACACACGGTCTTTGCGCGTGACTCAGAGCTGCCAGCAGCATCTTTCCCTCTTCCGCCTCTCAACTCGTCTTCTTGCCAAGCAGATTGGGTCAATTCAGCCACATAAGCAGTTCCTGAGGGGCTCGGCCCCCTCTTCTGTCTATAAACTATGTGCTTCCTCGGTTGCCTCTAATATGACGGTGTTTCTTCAACGTCCTCAGATAGCACGCCCCCTTCAGGGTGAGGCAGCCTCCTCTGACCAACCAGGCTCTATGCCCACCTCTGCCACCTCTGCAGATGTGTGCTTCATACCTAAACCTGGCAAGCCACCTAGCCATCCCTCGTCGCTTAGGCCCTTAGGCATTATTCGACCAGATGGAAAAGGAGTTGCAGGTGAGATAAGAGTTAGACTGCAAAGCACACTGCAGCAATACCATGCCAACATGCCGCAATTTGCTTACATACCAGGCCGTGGCATCCAGGATGCTCAGCTTCGTGTCCTCGCTCATATTCGTCGGATCAAGCAGCTGTTGCAAACACACCTCCGCACAAAACGAGCGCGCAAATTCCCTGGCCACATTAACCGCCCCCAACTGCAGGGCGGATTTATATTTGTCCCAAGCCTTTGACAAGGTCAAAGGTCAGGTGATCCTGGATGCTCTCGCTGATGCTGGCGCTTCTCAAGCCGACATTGAACTTGTGGCATCTCTACACAGGAACAGTATGTACGTTGTCAAGTACGACAGCTACCGTGGATCATTTCGCTCCACGACAGGGATCAAACAAGGCTGTAAGTTGGCGCCTTCGCTATTTTCCCTAGTCACGTCTTTCATCTTTAAGAAGGTTGGTCAGGATGTTTCGGCCGAGGAGGTCGAGGGGTTTCTGACGGGGTTTGCTGACGATCTGATCGTGCACAAGGCATATATTGCTGGCGGGATCTTGAAATAGCACATCAGCTAGTCTTGAGTCTTTTAGCTCACTTGGAAGCTGCTGGATTTTCAGTTAATCCGACTAAGTTCTGTGTCATGTATAGGCTTAAGGGGCGGCTTCTTGCTAAGGCGCGCCAATTATTTCAGTATACTGAAATGAGAGACGGCAAGGCGGTCCTGCTGTGGAGACTCACCCCTCATAACCCACTCCGTACTCTGTCAGGTGAGGCAGCCTCCTTGACCACACTCCACAGAGCCACAGGCTTCCCGATAGTTCGCCACTTCAAATATCTGGGTATCCAACTCAGTTATCACAATCATGCTGATCTTACGCTCAAATTCCGTCAGCAGAGAGCCGCCTCCAAAAAAGCTAAAGTACGCAAATTCGTCAATAGTCGCCGAGGTTCAGCCACTGCCAGCAGGCTTCTGGTGTGGAGATCCACTGTCAAGGCAAGTGCCTCCGTTGGCCTTGAGACAGCAGGACTCACTCTCTCGGGAGCCAGGAAGCTACAGGCCTGGTTTAGCAGACATCTCAGAGCGATAACCCATCAGCCAGCGCATTTAACTAAGGTCCGAACCACTGATCTACTTACAAAATTTCGTGTCGATCCTCCAATTCAACAGCTGGCGGATAGAGCAGACTCGCCTCAAAGATCTGATAGCTTTATCTACTCAGCAACTGGTCCGGTCAGAAGTCCTCGCTGATGCGATGGTTATACATGCTGACCTGCACCACATCTCCACTCATAGATTATCTCTTGCCCTCTGGCGGCCAGGCTCCCCAGTTGAAATGCATCCATACTACATACAGGGCGGAGTCTATCACCTAGGACCTACCCCACATGCTGGCCACTGCAGATCCTTCTGCAGGTACAGAGGATCCATTTGGGTTGGCGATGATGGACATGCAGGATCCTTAGCCACCCAGTCAGATGTTCTCACAATCCTCTCTAATTCATACCTACTTTTTCTGCGCCAACGCTGACTCAGCCATTTAGCCCTGCATGGAAGAGGNATGATGGACATGCAGGATCCTTAGCCACCCAGTCAGATGTTCTCACAATCCTCTCTAATTCATACCTACTTTTTCTGCGCCAACGCTGACTCAGCCATTTAGCCCTGCATGGAAGAGGTCTACCGAGAGCTAGTGTCTGACCCAGCCATCAGATCAACCTTCTTCGCTTCCTTGCCATCACTGAGCTACTCTTTAAAGATGTCAGTCCCTGGCAGCGTGGTCACTCACCCGGGCACTCCAGAGCGATCCACGGATTCTCAGCCTGATCGACGCACGGTGACATTTGAACCTGGCAGAGATCGGCGACGAACTCGAGATCGGCGCTCGCCGCCCAGCGAGGAACGGGAGTTGAAGGCTCCCAAAGATCGCAAGGGCAAAAGTATGTCCGGCAAGTCCGGCCAGGGCAAAGGCAATGCATCCGCCTCCGGGCCTGTTACTCATGACACTCTTTTGGCCGACGTTGTCCGCACACTTATTGCCCATGAAGACGAGATCTTGACGCTGAAGTTTAACCACTCCTTCCTGATGTACGCCTCCATCACCGAGCAGGAAAGCATTTTCTCTCATCTTTTCCAGGCCCAGGCAGCTTGCGCCCAGGCCTCCATGGAGGAACCACCGAGAATTGTGATCTGGAAGGCTCTCATGGTTGAAGTCATGAAGCATGTAGAGGAGGCTATTTCTTGTGAAAAGCAGGACCCTGCCTCCTATGCTGCAGCCCTTTCGCTGGGGATTGTACAGGAATTTCAGCCGGGTCAGAAAGTCCGTATGCTGCCTACTGAAGCTGCAAGCACGGTCACACATGTCTGGCCAAATGGGATGAGTCCTCCAGCAAACTAGTTCCCGACTCATCTCTCTACCAAAGTGTTGGAACGCTGTCTCCTCACTCTTGCTAAACTTCAGGATGGTGACTTGCTTCGCTTCCGCTCCTCTCGAAAGCTTACTGCTCGAATGGGTGGCTCTGTCGTGGCTTTCAGTCTTCGGTTCTCCTCGCATCTCGACCGGGACGCGGTAGAACTAGACCATGCTCGCATGCTGTGTGGGCACTCAGTATGACGGCTCGTCGGTGTCTCACTACGACAGCTCGGTCTAAAGCGCCCTCCTCAAACTCAATCCTTGATCAACAAGCTAGCAGCACTACAGCCGCTTACAAATTCTGCTTCGTAATCTCTAACATGCTAAGCCCACCTGCAATGTGAGGTAGCCTCCATTACGGAGAAGCAACATCACGAAGTGATAGTGTTGCAATACACTCGCTTCCATTTTTGCTTTCACGGACTGCTCCCTCCTCACGGAAGGACCTTCCTCTAGAGCCCTGTCTAGTCCGGCCTACGGCTACCTTGTGGCTGCTCTCTATCCAAAAGCAAAGCTCTTGTGCATGTGCGAACTAGTCAGCTTTGGACTGTGGATTGCCCACCCTGCATCGTAGTCGTGATCATTTTAATTGCTACATGTCTGCACGCTCGCTCGGCCAGCAAGCTTGTTCCAGGCAAGGTGAGGCAGCCTCCTTTGCTGATAGAAAGCCGCCACTGTGGAGGCCATGTTGCGCAGATCTGCAATCCCCCACAGAGTGGACTTGAACCCCAAGCCCTGCTGCAATCTTTAGAGAGCAGCTGCACTATACGAAGGCGTCACGCAGTGACAGAGGCACTCAGCAGCATTGGCTATCCCCTGTCCCATTGCGTGTGGCTGTGGAAGTCCGTGCTCTCGGCACCGGCCAGCTCATCATTTGAATGGACGTCCGCACGGAGCCAATGACGGAGGACCTCTGCCCGTTCCACCTGGTCCCATTTCGTCAATTTCGAGGCCTCAGCCTCGACCATCCCTATGCTAACCAACATCATGCTGGGTTTTACCGACGCAGAGGCTCCTCGCTACCACGTCGCCTTTTCTTTAGCGACCTTCGACGTCCCTCCTCTCCCCCGGGCTCACCCAGGCACTGTCACTATCTTTTCGGCGAGCGTGTACAAGCACCTCTTCCCCGACGACATTCTTTCCATGACCTACGTGAAACGGGCATCTTATCGTACAGAGACTCTTGCCCTCATTTATGTGATTGTGGACGAGCCTGTAGGGAGGTGGACCAACAGCATGTTTGGCACTATTGACTATTGTCAAACCTGCCAGGATGATCTGTCTCTTAAATCAGTAACTTGTCTATACTACTGATCGCCCGCATTTCAGGTCGGGCGGTGAGGTAGCCTCCTGTCATACCTAGAGCATCTGCACCATTTACATCGCTGTTTCATTCTGCTGTGCAATGACAAAAATAGCTGTGCACTGCTCGAGCTCAAGGTATGGCAAGTCACATTCGATTGAATTAGTTCATCCGCTCTACCAACCTGCAAGGCTTCCGACTCCCGGTTCCAGGACTCGACCGAGGCGCCCACTGTTCAACCGTTCAATACTACTTGTCATGCACGTGATTGAAGGGCCCTCACAAATCCGCAGCCTTTTGCGTGAGGTAGCCTCCGCCACAAGTCTGCTAACCCCCCGACGCAGCAGGCGTTATAACCTGTCGCGACACTTAACGTGAGGAAGCCTCCGTTTTGCTTCGTCTAGGGCCTGCGGCAGCCATGCATTGTACTGCAGAGCGAGTGGCGGAGACCGGCGCCTACCTTCGGATCAAAGGTCTCAGCTTGGCCCACTACGAACAGCATATTTCTGAAATGCCCGTTGATCAGTTGGCAGCGCCCAGGCACATTCTGGTCCAGTCGTATCGGCGAAGACTCAATGAAAGGGAGGACACGTCTGCCGAGCTACCTCAACGACACAGCCAGAGTGAGCAAACTGTACTCTGAGGCTTCTCCTTTGAACGACCGGCTATGGCTGGTTCAACTTTCCCAGCAGCTGAAGGATGATGCAGATCCCATCCTCAGCCGGCTGCAAAAGCATGCAGTAGAAGACTCTCAGGCCCTGTTTCATCAGTTTCAACCGGATTTGGTGCAGCATCTTGTTCACTCCACACGACAGCTTTCGTTTGCTAACAGAATCATGATCTTGTGGCCACTTCTCACGTCCTCCTCACGTTTGTCCTTCCAGCAATGGCGCCTTGAGAGTCAATTCATTCAGCACATCCTCCCGTAAGTCTCGATGGCTTTGCTCATTTGCGCACAGGCCCGCAGAGGGCCTGGATCTGTCTTTCTCCAGATAAACCCTTTACTTAGAGAGCCGGATTAAACCACATACTTCAGTGCCTGAAGCACAGCAATCCTCCAGAAAGCCACCCCCTCGCCTCTCTGCCGATGTTTTCCTTCAGGGTTGCACGCATCCGGCCGGAGCCTCAACAAACTGATTTGAGCCTGCGTTCGGGACGACAACTCCAACGCCTGCAGCTCTTCAACTTGACCAGGCCGAGCTGCTATGAGCCACCTCTTAATCGTATAAAGCCTTTTTCGCGGCGCCCTGAGCGAGCGTCGTCTCTTTACATGTCTTGCATGATCCATGCCACTACCGTACATACTGTTCTCCCCCCCGCAGCTCGATTCAGCTAACACCAGTCTGAGGCAGCCTCCATCATTACTGCATCCGCTATGTCTAACCAGCGTTCGGACAACTTGGCGGCCCAGACGGAGCCTGTGCAAGGCCGCGTGGCCTACACCCACTCCTCAGATACCTCGCAGCCCACGCAAGCTACTGGGTTTCCAGCTGCTACCGGAGCTACCTACCCAACCTTAGCAGGAGGAGCAGCCAATCAGCAGCCTATCCTCGCTCTCACCGACTCGAATGCCTCAGCTGCTCGCCCTTCCCAATACTACGTCAACAAAGGCAAAGGCAAGGCTACCTTTGACGGGTACACTACATCTTCGAGTGGTAGGCATAGCTGCACTGATCGGTGCGAGGACTGCCGTGAAGTCTACTGCATCCGCCTCAAGCCAGACCAGGTGGCACATCTGTGGACATTGCCGCGACGCCTACGCCTTGCGCTCTGCAGCGGAGCGCTCTGGTAGCGCACTTTTGAATGGCATGGCGCCCTGGTGAGGTAGTCTCCTAGGGTAACTCCCGAGCAGAAGTCTTTCTGGCGGACATAACACGATCTCAAACTCTAATGTCAGAGCCCGCCTGAGGTTGCGGATGCATGGATACACTACCTGTCCTCGTTCGACCCTCACAGCGTTACCACGCGGTACCGCTTAGTTGCTGTCAGCTCCTTCAGCCTTTCAAACACGCCTGCATTTGCATTATCCGCAGTCTGGCGGCTGACTTATCGGGCAATTCCAAAACTCATGCACCGACATAGTCTTTATCACCTGCCATTACTATTCAGGCTCTTAGTGTCCAGGATCCCTTCTCCTCCTAAATAAGCAATTGCATTTTAAATCCATAAGTTAGACTGCCCTCTAAATATCTAGCAGCCATGTCCGCACCTTCATCAGATGATGCCCCTCGTCGAGGTAGCCTCCGAGCGGTGTCATACAGCCAGTTGCCGCCCAGGGCGACCCTGCCCCCTCGCAAAGGCAAGCTCCCTCTTTCTTCTCCTCGTTTGGCGCCTCCTCCCTCCTCCCCCCGTCTCTCTCCTTCTCACTCCTCCTCCTCCTCCTCCTGCCCCCACCAGGTCGGCCTATTTCACGACCGGTGGGCATTAGCACATCCTCAGAGCAAAAAAACCCGCCCCCATCCCCCCGCCACCTGCCTCCTATATCCCATCGGCTCCTGTGCCGAGAAGACACCGAGCAACCCTCCACCTCAACCTTGTTGAAGTCTATTGGTTGTGGAGTAACCAGACGGGTCGACGAAACCTCGGACGCCGCCTCTCAAGCTGAACGGGGGCAGTGGGATCATGAGGAGCCTTCAAGCTTGCAGTGGAGCCCCCAGCGACCATATTGTCAGAAGGGGGTCAAACTGCTCTATCGGCCCACCGCAATGAGGCCATCCTGTCATGTGCACAACCATGGCTGGTCCCCAACATGACAACACACATAATAAGCCATTCTGGTGGAGCGAGTGTGGACGCTGAACGATCAGCCCCGGGCGGCGACAGCAGACGATGCGCTGTTCATTCTGCTGCAGCTCTTGATTGCTGCCTCACAGGGTTTCTCTATCAGAGATGTTGGATGGCATAACTGGGGCCTTCGGCGCAATGTTGACTTTAAACTTTAAGCGGAACTTCCACGACTTCATCATACTTGACGCGAGCGCCTGGAACTGGCGGCCTCCTCAGGACCCGCAGTGGGCCCAGATCTCGGCGCTGAACAACTGGCAGAGCTTCATTAAGTCCAATCAGGGCATCATGCAGGTTTTGGCAGGCAAGGACGTAGCACAAAGGGTCAGGGGCATCCTACAGCAATACGATCGCCGAGTCATCCCTGCCTTCAATGAGATCATCAAGCTCCTTCAACATCCTGTTCAGCAAGAAAAGGCAGAAGAGATGCGGCCCTTTCTACGCACGGACTCTCGAGAGGTCCCGATTTTTGATCAGCACTCTGTCAGTTCAATGGACTCACAGGGCCCTTTGCTCGTAGCCTCCAGGCACGTCCCGCCCATACCATGAGGTAGCCTCCGTGGGGTACGACCTTTCACTTTACTGAACAGCACAGCCCGACAAAATAATATGAGCCGCTGCTTCGATAACCAATTGGAGCCAGTGCTGTCTGCCTCCTTCGCGCACTCTTGCTTATCACCTTCCCAGGAAGTACGACATCAGCGCTCCAATCCAGGTTAGCACAGCCACTAAGGCCGGGAACTCAGCCTACATTCTAAATTAGTGCTGCTTGTTAGTACCTGCGGTCCGTGCATTTTGCTTAGCGACCCACAACAATCCGCCGGCGTCTCCAGCTTTCCTGTGAGATAGCCTCCAGCTCCCAACACTATGCTTCCAGACATACTACAGGAGGACGCCTCCTCAAGCACAACAGCTTCGACTCCCCGAATCATGGAACGTGCGTCAGCCCATCACGAGATCTGAGCAAGCTGCAGCAGCTATCCTGCAGGCAGTTAACCTGGAGCAAGACCGGTACGACGGGGAATGTGAACTCCGCCATAACTGTCCACGCCTTCAGCGATATCGTCATATCTTGGGCGTAGCCCATGGCAGCCGACAATTTTGGCCAGACCAATGCCTGAGACTGGATGCTTTTTGGTCGTCTCTAGGCACCTCTGTGGGCATCACACGTTCCATTACTCAGTGGCCTGCTCACGACGGTTTTCTTCTCTACACGGAGACTGAGCTCTCGGTCAGGGTTGGCACCATACGAAGTGCAGCGGATGCTAGCTATCTCCTGCAGAGCCATGTGGACATGGTCATTAGCCTCTGCCCCCTCGACGACTCGGCCTGAGCCTGCGGCAGCCCTGGGTGGCGCTCTCACTTTGGGGCCCTCTGCATCGAGCACTACCTATATCCCCATCGAGACACTCGTCACCTATACAGGGTGAGGATCTGAGGGTTGAGGTAGCCTCCCTTCGAACTCTCTGGGGACAAATCTACTATGATACGGCAACCACTCGGTGGCGCATCCAGCGAGGCTTCAGGGCACCTCCATGTCCTCTTTCATTGCTTTGCCGGCATCAACCGCTCCACAGCGGCGGCCTTTGCTTTTCTGATGCAGGAATGTAACATACCCCTGCGGGTTCTTATCGGTAGGCTGCGGCTTTGTCAGGTCCGTCCCGGTCAGGAGTACTGGCGAGACCGAGCTCAATTCCTATTGGCCCTGCTGCGCCTTGATCAGGATCTTTGTCAGAGCACCAGTTGTCAAATCAGGTTTCAATTTCTCTGAAGTACCCAAGGTGAGGTAGCCTCCCTTTATCCCACACAGAGATGGCACGGAGAAAAAAAAGCTCAGCCAAGATCTGCACCCAACGCCTCGTGTGACGTTTATTCTCCACTCCTCTACCCCTGCAAAATGCAGAGGCCGCGTGGGATCATCGAGGCCTGGCTGTTAGTTTGCACTCTGTATCTGCCTTGGACGCTAGTGGTTCCTTAGGCGCATTCTTGCTCAAGTTATACATCAGTTATCTCAGCCTGCCGAAGCCGTCAGTGACAGTGTCTCAGCCAAAAGCCTAGCTACTCTGATCAAATGGCGACGTCCACGCCCTGCTCGAGCACCACCGACACCAAGGTTATCCATGTAGAATCTCACCCTACTGTTTCCGCCATGCAGACCCAGGCGATCTACCATGCATAGGGCCGAAATGCCTGAGACTGCCTCCCCCTCAGGCGCAGTCACACAGCAGCGCCTTGGCCCAAACAAGTCCTTGATCATCATGACCACCTACCCGGCCTGCGCTCGCCAACGTGACTGTGGACAACAATGTTGCCGGCATAAGGAGAGAGTGGCATACTTGCTCGGCCTGCCGCTCTAGGTGGGCGGCTGAGCGATACTGGCGATCGTTCTCTCCGGTGAGGTAGCCTCCTGGGGAGCAATTGCACATAGCTTCCGGCGCCTCAAGCCTGACCACGCACAGCCAGGTCCTTCACCAAGTTGGTGAGCTGTTGAACTTGAGCCGCCTGGGCCCTGATCTGCTCGTCCTGGGCCTGCATCATCTGCCGAAACAGATTCACAGCGTTGTCTCCCAGGCTTCCAAATTTCACTGGCAACTGTTGAGGCAAAGTAGGCGCAGGAGCTTGCTCACTTTCAAGGCTTCACAATGCCAGGCTTACAGCTGCAAGCGTGCACAAAAATTGTATGCCAGAGTCTGGCTTGCTCTCTCTGACTTGCTGCACTCTTTTGCTATCACGCATCATGTGTTGCGCAAAATCTCTCTAAGCTCTAGCGCATTATCCGTGGCTTTTCTGCTCTAAAGCAAAGAATCTTCTCGTGAGGTAGCCTCCGATTCCTCTGCGACATGAAGAAACCGGCATCAGCAGTCTCTAAGACTCGGCCGAGCCCAAGCATTCTACGCAACAGCAAGTTTCTTCCGGAACCGGTGACAACGTCTCTACCAGCAGGCGCTCTACTACTGACCCTGTCAGCCATCAAGCAGCGCTAGCTCTTCTTCTTCTTCGGATCCCATCGACGACGATTCTTTCAGTGACTCTGAGGAGATGGCATCTGCTGAGGTCTGCACCCCGACAGCGCATGTCATTCACAGCCTCTTTTATGCCAGAACGAGGTTAAGATCTCTTCGAAGCCACACACAGCGCTGACTCCGCGGAGCGACTGTATGTGCATGTGCTGCTTCCGCAGCTTTTCAGAGCAAAAAGAGGTTTTCGTGAGGTAGGCTCCGATCCCCTTCGCCAACATGAAGAGGCCTGCAGCTGCAGCCTCCAAGACTCTGCCAGGCCCTCGCATCTTGCGTAGCAGAAAATCTGTTGTGGAAGAGGCTACCACACCTTCGGCAGGTCGGCGTGCATCAACCAGACAAGCAGACCTAACTGGGGCAACGAGGAAGAGGGGGGCTACTTCCAGAGCACCCTCATCATTAACAAGGCCAGCACGTTCTCGAGGCTCAAAGCCCTCCAGCAGCGATAACTCTTCGTCCTCGGACCCTATCAACGATGTATACCAGCGACCCTGAGGAAATCTCGCGTGCTGACGGAAGACCTACCAAGGCCAGCCTTGTCCGAGCACGACGCCTAGGCATACCTCCAAGCTATTCGCCAACTACTGCTGAGGCCAAACCTAAAGCCTAGACTGTCTCTGTCTCTGCCGCCGTCCACTCCCGCACAGGCTTTTGCATCGTCAGGGCCACCTCCGCCTCCACCAATGCCGGCTGAGCCACACATTCCGGTGGCGCCAGCCTTTTCGCGCAGAGTAAATCCGACTCAGGTAGTGCTTAGTACGGCTCCCACACCCAACGGAGGCCTTCACTTTGGAGATTCCTCCCTCTTGGCCTTGAAAAGGCTGTCGTACTTTGTAGCCTACATGTACATCCGTCTGCATGAGACTAGCGGTGAGGACGCTCCTGCCTCTGCAGTGGGCAAGATTGCCGCGCTGGCATTTACCAGAGTTGCAAAAAGGACACTGCAATTTGCGCCACGACTCGGACTTTATCCACCTGGCATCGCAGTCCAGGCAGTCCAGAGCAGTCTCCTGCTTCAAAAACACGCACAACTGGCTGATGTCTATGCAGGCCACTTCTGCCCTCATTGTGGGTATCTCGAGAAGCATCTGCTTCCCGAAGCAGCATTCTATCATCTGCTTGCCGGCCTGGGTCAGCAAGTAGGAATTTGGCTCCACGAACATTTCCTGCACAACAGGCGCAGACGCACGAGGTACAAGACCGCCAAACTTACCGTCGCCGGTGCCCGCGACAATCAAGACGAGGTTCATGATGCTCACGGCCAAGCGGACGGTGACTGGGCATCTGGCGATTGCGTGCAAGAAACATGAGACACGTGCAAGGGAACCTAACCAGAACATTTCAGGCGTGAACCCGCAAATCAAGCCCAGCAAAGAGCACATATTGCGATGGGAGGCATAACCATTGCAGGCTGTTGCTTTTGTTAACCTTTGGTTTGTTCAAAGTTCACAGACCCGCGAGCCCTTATGCACCGCATTCTGCAAATCAAAACCCGAAGGTCCTGCTACGCTGCCCTGCCCAGGATTTTGCTGCTACAAACGCCAAGCTCGTCGAAATGTTTCAGGCTGGACCAAGAAGCCCGTGTCCAGACTGGCGCATGTCAGAAGATCTGCAAACATCTGTCAGCCGCGTCAGGACTCGTGATCATCACCATCAGCATTGAGTCATCTTCAATATCTTCAATATCACCGTCATCACTATTGACACTATTGACGTCATCTTCATCCCCATCCCCTTACTGATCGTCATTGACAGCGAGTCATCACTGTCGCCATCACCATCATCGTTGTCATCGTCATCATTGATCATCATTCTCGTCATTTTCAGCGTCCTGCAGCTGCAGCTACAAAGTAAAGGCGACAACAACTACTTTTGCATTGGCCTCTACTTCTGCTTGTTGCTGCCGCTGCTGCTGCTGCTGCTTCTGCCGCTGCTGCTGCTGCTGAATCAGCAGCGCTGCCGCGGCGACGACGACGGCGAGCGCGACAACGGCCACGACGACCACGAAAAGAGTATGCGGGCACCTACCACCGCAACGACTGCGACAACAAGTGGCGGAAGCGCGTCTAGGACGCCTGCAACAATCCTGTGTGACAGCGACGGCGAGGACTGCCATAGCGGCCCTTAGGGAGTCTAATGTTGTTTGAATCAGGATGTGCAGTGGGATGCGTTTATCATCTCTTCCTTTGTAGATTGTAGTGTCAGAGCACCAGCAGTTGCAACCAACAAGAACAGAACGACATCGACAAAGCGGCAAGAAGAAGAAGAAGAGCAGCATCGGCAACACCAGCAAGAACACCTGAAACTGCAAGCGCAAGTGCTGCTGCTTCTGCAGCAGCATTTTGATACGAGTGCTACACTAGTAGCATCAAGAGCAGTTGAGAAGAGTGGAATTGTGCCGATTATCGTCAGCAGCATTGTCTCATTGTCAGAACAACTGCGCTCGTGACCACGATCGCCGCAACCCCAACCTTTAAATCGTCTTGCACTCTTTACGAGAATAAAAAAATATTGTCGACGGAGGGGTTGGCCAGCGAAGGCGACTTGTGACATGTGGTCAGGATGTGCCGAGCTAAAACTTGAGACTCCAAGAAGCTACCAAAAACCTACAACCCCTTGAATTGTGTTCGATCCTTAACCCAACAGCCAAGCGCCGAGGAGAGCCTGAACTGGTGTCCGCCTGCAGCCGCGAGGCCCACTTGCCGCCGCCGTATTCCAGCTCCTCTGGGCCGATGAAGCCAGCTTTGAACCTGCGAGGCTTCAAATCCAAGGACTGAGGCAGGCTGAGCGGCTGGACAAGCAAGATCATATAAGCTGCGAAGCGTCAGCCTCCATTTACGTTCAGGTAGACCGGTGTAGTCCACGAACATCCCGCCCGAACACGTGCAAGGCCAGCAAGCAGCAGCATGCGTCAAGTAACCATACTCAGATCCGTCTGCATGTACAAGCACTGGCACCAAAACCATTCCAACTTCAGAGACTTGAAACCCCGAGAGCCTCTGAAGCCCAAAATATCCCCACTCTGAAGTCGCTTACAGGCCTTTTTCCTGAGTGATTTCCAGATTCCGTGGTGCAGCAGGGATTTTGTATCTGCTGCTTAAACTTGAGAAAATGACTATATACTTGCTGTAAATTAGCACTGAATGCGAAAAGAAATCTTTGCAGGCAGATGAGGTAACGATCGCACTGACAGCATAGCCGGTACTGAAAGAGCTGTTGTTCTTCACGTGGTTTCACCCCGGAAAGGAACACTTCCTGCATCTCCAAGCGACGCAGGCTTAGGGATCCAGCACTCCGCCTTGCCGTCCTCTGAAGCAGCGTGGCCGGGATCCAGCTAATGTTTCTTCTGTACTGTTCTGACAGTGGTAATTTTTCAGGTGGTGGCTGGTTAGTGTTTAGCGTTTAGCATTGACAATCTGATGGATGCCACGGACCAATTTCGGGCCCAGCACCATATCATGTTAGCATAGGAACTCGCCTCACATAGCAGCTCTGATATTACGGCCTAGGGAATTCCTAGCAATGCTCAATGGCAGGTCGAGGGAACCTTGAATTCCTCATGGTCGTTGGGTTTGAGAGACACTCCGAGCTTCTGCGGCTTCCGTCCGAAGCAGAACCCACCCTCGTAGCCCTCAGCAATATTGAGAACTCGCGGCACATCAACACATTCTGCACGCGGCCTGATCCAGCCCATAGACCCATGTGGACCTAAAGCCCCTTCACTAGACGCACAAGGCAAGACCCTTCCATGCTTTGTGGGGCTGAGAAGCGACTGGAGCACTGGATGGTGTTGAATTATGTCGGGGTTTGGGGCTTGCGGCCCCTATGCTGCCAAAGCTTCCCTTTTGCAGTGGTTGCTTTGCTTAGCTTGGAGGCGAGCTCAACTCCGACTGGGGAGGTCCAGGGCACGAATTTTTCTTGTGGTCCTCCAGGAACTGCGCCTTGAGTCTGCAGACTCTCAACGTTGATGAATCTTTCTCGGGAATGTTCTGCTATTTCCAGGCAGAGGGTCTTGGGTCCTTGTTGTATGACAACCTGTCTTTTGGAGGTGCCTTGCCTTAGAGGCATTCCATGCATAGATGGTGGCTGGCTTGAGCAGACTTGGTTTCTGTATCGCCATGACCAAACCATCTTCCCGCAGCCTTCGCACCAGGCCGACAGCATCACAACTATCACGACTATACAACTTCAGTCAGAACTTTTAACATCACTTAGCCCCAACTTCGTCCCACGATCACATCGGTTAGGTGATGAGCTTCGATGCCGACGCTTTCGTCGAGTCGGTGGGGCCTTGCTTTGAGCATGTTGGGTTCCGCGGCAGTCGTACCTGACAAAGCAAGCGGAACCACACCGATTCTGATTACGACCCCGTGTAATTGTTTAGGCATCCAGGGACGGATTGCAGGGCTCGTGGTCTTCGCAGATCGGGTCAGATATGTAGCTATTCAATGAGCAATTGACCAGAGTGCAGAATAGGTCCTATTGTTGACTGTTGCCTTTCCACATGATGGACTTCTCCTGTTGCACTCCTGCCTTGAACTCAGTATTCTTGGTGCGCGCGCAAGCGCCTAAGATGCTAGCTAGTGGGAAGTTGGACACGATTGTCAACGCAACGTTTTTAGACACATCCCGCCCGCACATCCGGGCCTTGAACATACTATAGTTCTCGCTCTCGAGGATGTGGTAATGAAACCTTGGCTTGTTCTACCTCTGACTTTCCCACAGCCTCCTTGCTGCATTAAGCAACCAGCCAGCTACGTCGTTGTGTCACAGTGTGGCGGCCCTTGAACCACTGCTTGCAGGTGTACTTGGAAGATCATGAGTTTGTGGTTCCAGCTGCAAAGAAAGGGTGCGAGGAAGATCAGTTTTCCAGATGCCAGGCAGTGGAAAGAAACCAGACAGGAGTCAGTGCAATTCGGTTTAGAATTCCAAACCCTACACTTCCAAAGCTCCATCTACCCGACATCTTGTACCGTCAGCACTCCAGCACTTCGCGACCCCATGTCTTCACCCTGGATGCCACCGCATCTAAGGCAATGTCAAAGTCGAACGATGGCACGCAGCGGTTTTCGGACTCCGGGCTTCAGACTCTTGGTTCAGAGTTCAGAGCTTGAAGCTTTTAGAATTCCGGAATTATGGATATTATGGATATACTGCTTGACACAAGCAGAAGAGTTTTGTGCTCTCTGTCGGCATGAGGGGTTCTAGGTTTTGGCTTGTGGGTTGGGGCCATGGCTGTCAAGTGCCGCACAAGTAACCGCGAATCCTGCTGGATGCGAGCGGCATAGTGCCTGTGACAACCCAACTTGTTGGGCTGCTAGAGTCCTAGAGACCCCAAACACCCCAACTTACAGGATGAAACTACGAGCACGTGAAACCCTACACAAAGCTTCAACCCAAAAACCCTAACTGCCGAATCCTTAAATCCCCCCAAAGTTTCTGGCCACAGCGCTGACTGCCGGTGGCGCTCGTGGGGTTAGGATTTAGGCTGTCCAGAAGGATGTGGCCCTCTGATCGCAGAAACTTCTGCTGCATGCTTGAGAATGTTGCAAAGGATGCAGACGATGAAGGTACGTTGGGATCACAATAATTATCCAAAACCCTGAAACATGCTCCCCACAGCCTCTGAACACCTCTGAACACCAAACCCCTGAAGAAGCCCCACCTCAAAATCCATACCCTGACATGGCCTTAAATTCCAACCCGATCACCCGAGACCGTAAACCCTCAGGCCCATCAACCCGAAGTTTCAACAGAACCTCCAGCCCTACCCTCAACTAACACAGCGCCCTGGCAGCACGACGGCAACGTGGGGAGCGTCCGGAGAGCTTCTAGGGCTTTGGAGTGCTTTAGGTTCCCGGAATACCCTGCCCTTGCTTCATTTTGGACCTGAGCCGCCCGACTTCAAGGGCCTTGCTTGTGCTATGGCAACATGGCGTGTGGGTGAGTCCAAGCTTTCTTCGCTCAAACCACTTTCAGCAACCGCCGGATTTTGCTGGGAGGTTCTTTCGTGAGCACACAGGAGTCTACACGCGCAAGTCGTCGACGCATCCCTTCAGCATCCGAAAGAAGGCCTGAGAGGGAAAAAGGAGCCCAGGTCGTATACCTTGTGAATCCGAAACCGCCACAAAGCCCCCCTTTATTGTAGCGGTTTGGGATCAGGTTTGGATCCCCAAAATGGAAACAACGCCCGCATAGCCGCGCCCGCGCCTCCAAACGCCTGGCCTGTCTCGCTCGGAGGCCGGCCGTTTTCTTTGCCGGATCTGCCACGGAGGATGCCGAAGCGGAGGCGGCCTTTTTCGAGCCGCAGCAGCCCATGCCCCACGGCCTCGCAGCCTCGTGATGGTCTCTATGGGCCTCTTCCGTCTGGGCTTCAAGGTGAGGTGAATACGGAAGTATTCTGAATATGACGTCAGTGCCGCTTATGGGCTTGCGATCATGGTCCGCGGGATTGCTATTTAGGGCTCCGTTTGAGGTATCTGCATGAATGGGAGCTGACGATACAGTGATTCAGACCGTTAGACGGGACACCACTGTAGAACAACTCCAGCGTGGGGTTCACTGAAGACTGAGCTCGGGTGCCTGAGGGAGTGTGAGAAACAGGAAGTCAAGGACGCAGAGGAATAAGGGTTTGCTATAATTACATAGGGGCTAACAGAATTTCAGTCAGATCCCTAAAATGATTCAACCACTTGAGGGCTCCTTAGTGCTTCAACACTTTGAGATAAATGGGCGTGCTGGAATCCTATCTCCTTTGTTCCACACCTTGGAATTTGAAGGGGGTCTAGGATTCCGGAATTTAGGCTTCATGGTATCTTGTCCTCTCGTCGGAGCGTGTAAGTGAAGCATACCTGTGGGTCAGGGGCATGACGCTGAAGGCTTAGGAAAGAAGGTAAGCAGGGGCTGAGGGCTTTGCTTTTTTATGGGATATAAATTGGGACGCATCCAAATGGAATCCAAATTGCCCATTTAGATGAGCCCCGAGGCGGCTCCGGGTTAGACCTTGTCAATGCCCTAAACCAACCCGCAGGACCTCAACGCACAAGCCCCAAAATCGAACTCGGGACACTGCACCCGACAAATCATCTGGACATATCGATCTAGGCCCCAGGCCCTGAGAAGACTGCCTTTTAAGCTTCACAGAGAGGCTTGGAGCCCACGTCGAAAGCTATCCAAATCCCAAATCCCTGAACCCTGCCCCAAACCCTAAACTTGCCAGCCTCCAAGGAGAGGATCCGGTGGGAGGGAAGGGGAGGGGAGGGGCTTGAAGCTCAAAGACGAACGGCACGAAAGACCGTTTGGCTTGTGATGTGCCCAGCCTACGGCGCATCAAGAAAACCCTGAACCGTTGCACCAAACCCATCAATGGACAACCTCTCAAAAACTTTACACATGAGAGACCTCTGGGACAAACCCTCGGACTCGTTAGGGCTCAGCCGGGTTAGGGAAAGGTGCTTTGGGCTGTTTGGGTTTTGGGTAGGGGTTCGCGGATGGACGGCATGGGGTTTGTGAAAACAAGAAAAACGGTGCCCTGAGAAGCTCGAGCCATCGTGCAGACACTCTCCGACTGAGAAATCCCTAGTTCTCTTGATGCCTCAAGGATACAGCCACGGTCATTTTCCCGGCTCCTACATGAGAAGACCAGCGCCGTGTCGCGCCTGTTGTTGCTTCCACCTCCAGAGCCACTGCCGCCACCACCGTAGCTGTAGCCTTCCATTCAGCACAGGGCTTTGAGGTTTAAGAGCGGAGGGTCTTACAAGACTTAAAGTTCGGGAGATGTTATCGAGCCCGGTTCGGGCTTCTGGGGTCGAGGCTCAGTTTGTAGTTGGCGGTTCTTGAATCTTCAGGTCCAGATTTAGAAACTCGTCTTCAGGCAACTGACCGACTGATGGCTCTCCGACTAAAGTTGCTTAGGTGTGGCTACTGCCATGATTAAACCCCATCCTCAAACTCGAACTTTGAGGCTCCATTCATGAGTAGGAACCTTACCAAGTGACTCAAGTCTGAGTCTTCGGCAAAACCTGATGGACTACTCTAGACTCTTAACCACCTATCGCAATTCCACAGCGGCGGAGGGAATACCCTTGCGAAATGGAAGCACGTTTTGCACCCCGCCACTCTCCTAAGGCGCTCTGTCTACCCGAAGCTTCCCACGTTACACCTCTGTAGGACTGAATCAGTCGTTCCTGTAATGATTTCAGAACTATTGCTACCAGTATCATGATCAACTCTTGACGTCTGTTGTATGTCTGTGCGTGTGTGTGTGTGTGTGTGTGTGTGCGTGCGTGCGTGCGTGCGTGCGTGCGTGCGTGCGTGCGTGTGTGTGTGTGTGTGCGTGTGCGCGCGTTTGGTGCTGTGATGACCATCATGTCTGCTTTGCTGGTATGACTAGTGTTGCGACCATCATCACTGCCATTCCTGCTCACCATGCTGCAGTGATTCTTGGCGTTCTGCTCATTGCTTTCGTTTGCTGTAGCGGCATGAACATACATATAGTCTGGCAGCAAAACATTTGGAGGCCCTCAGCTGCCCTGCGTGGCATGTGGCAGTTTCAGTGACATTAGCGCCAGGGACATGAGACGCACCCCTCAGCCTCCATTGAAGCCGCAACCGCCGCCGTAGTTCCCATAGGACCTGGGTATGAACGCGGGGAATGCTCTATCAGACAGCTGATAGGAGTGCCCGATGGACAGGAGTCCGAGTGGCAAGGCTCGACACCTTTAACCAGACCTCAGCCTTCTCAACATCTAAACCTGCAGCCCAGAAAGCACTGAACCCTGAACCCCAGCACTAATTTCGAACAGACCCTGTGGGTTAAAGCATCATGTTAAACTCAGAAGTTGAACTTCACTTCGAGTGGAGTGGCCTTGCCTCGCACCGCAAATTGAGACCCTTTTTCTAAGATTGCTTTCCGTTGCAGAGATTCCGGATGTCGGGCTTGAAGCAGCTTTGGGTTCAGTTGCCATGCCTCTTTGGGGTTTATGGTGGCCGTATGTAACCATGTCATGTTCAACATGAGTTCAGTTTTAGTACAAACATCTAAGTTACGATAACCTTCTTTGTTCTGTGGGAGTCATTACATGTAAAATCTCCAGAGTTCAGGGGAGAATAGCATTATACTCTCTTGTTAGCGTTTGCTTTATTGCTAGTTTGTATTTAGCTTCCTCAGTGGCTTGCGATAGCCGTTTTAGCACGACCCCATGATTCACAAGAAACCTTTGTGTGAACATAGCGGGGAGAAGCAGCCTGTAGAAAAATCGGACTGCAGATCTGGATTGTTATGCAAGCCTCTAGATTCAAAACTGTCATCATGCTGCCTCGCTGTCACGCGGACGTCACCACAAGAGTCCCCTAACCCAAAACACTCGCAACGTGCAACGCAACCCGAACCCCTTAACAGTTAAGAAGCTAAACTTCAAAACCTACTCCTAAAGCTCTAAACGCTGAACCCTCAACACTTATTGGAGTTCTAAGGCAAGTGAGTGGGTTGCGATCCGATTCCGAAACTTGCATCGCCAAAACCAGATGATGTAGCAAAAGAGGCTCGGTGGCTCGAACTTGGCAGCATTTCTTGCTCTAGCCTTGCCACTATAAACGCTTCGAAAGCGAAGTGGAACTCTGGGTCTTGTCGTGAGCTGTGCGTAGGGACAGGGTTGGTCCCCAAAATCCAGCAACCTTCTTCAGCGCCAGGCATGTTGCCATACCCCCAGCCTTCGGCAAGAAAGGATTGAAAGAGCGTTCATCGTGCTGTTGGTGCTTTGTCTTCTCACTGCTGTGAAAGCTGCTCTTAGATTAGTACAGCAGTGACTGCGTTTGCTGAATCTGCTCATCACTAAGTCGTGGTCGTGGTTGCAGTGGTGGTGGCGAAGGGGCGAAGGCTCTAGCAATCGCATGTTTCAACAACGACCACGATGGCCGTTGTATACTTTGGCCGATACTATATTCTGAGTATGGTTGCCTGTCACTACTTATGTTGATGGTTATCATTGCAACTTGTTGATAGACCAGAGCTGGAGCACAAGATCTGTCGGCACCCCGCCCATACACCTTCGTGAAGCATCCTCGTCCTACCCCGAGCTTGAAACGCGGCAACCGAGGAACAAACGACCTCTTCTTCTCCGAGGCCCTTGCTGTTGTAGGGATCCCCCCACTGCATGGCTTCCTGAGCGCCCAAGATGAAGCAGCTTTGGAGGAACGGGTAAAATTAGCTTGCAAAAGTAGCCCTCTTGAAATCGATTCTCATGTGCCGCTTGCTTGGAAATTGGACGGGGCCTGCGAGGGCCTGAATGGAAGCTCCTAGAAGCTGATGTTCTCGAAGGGTTTGCAGGAACTTTCAGGGTCGCGGCCCTTACAAGGGCTTCGAGAGGCTTCTCGTCAGCACTTTCAGGGCTTACGAACTGACCCCCAACGAGCCTGAGACACGGCAAACAATGAGACCACAAGGAAAAGCGGGCAGGAACTAGGCCATCGTTTCAGGGACTTCAGGCGAATAGAAATGGAACGAGGAGCCTCGTAAATTTGAAGACAACCCGATAACTCTAGCATCGGCAGCGCGCTCCTCATCATCGTTTGTACGATGATATTGGTAAGCCCATCTGAGGTGCCGCACATGTGGATTCACCGCGACGATGTTCCGGGCCTCGGGGGCGAAAGACATCAAAGCAAAGCAGTCCGAGAAGGCCTTGATCCCTGTCCGGTCGGTGTCTTGTTTCTCAGGCCCGGGGTCCGGGGTACTCAAGCTTCAACATTCGTGCACCGTGCACCTATGGATGTACAAGAGCACCACACAAGGAGGAAAGTGGAAAGAGACTCCTCCTGAAAGCCTGAAAGCCAAAATGGGCGGCGTCCGGTCGCGACTTCAGGATCCTGATCTGCAGAGCGGCTCAAAACCCTCAAAATCGAGTCCCCAACCTTGGGCTCCAAACTCGGGCCTTATAGGTTTAGGGCTCAGACGGTAGAGGGTAGAGGGCTTAGGGTTTTAGGTTTTGAAACCCACCTGAAGGCTGCCTCCTGGTACATCCACATTTGCAAGAGCAGAAAATTGTGAGTGAAACAGTCGTGGTCAATCAATGTGGGTATATCCATACGGCACCCAGAGCCATTGCCATCCGACGTTGGGTACCCTATCTTCTACAACCACCACGTGAGAACAGCTGAGCTAGCAATGGCACTGCTACAAACTCCCTGCGACCTTGTCGCACTCTTACAAAATCTCTTCCACCAACTCGGAGTCGAACTCCAGGAGGTAAATGTGTGGACTAGGATCCCGCAAGATGGCTCTGCTCGTCTCCGAGATGTCCATATCAATGGGTCGCACACCTGTGTTGCCTGTTATCTCTGGGTTTGCTCGCGCATGGAGCAGAAAAGCAAGGAGGCCTTGGTTGTCAAGAAGTGCACACCAACCCAAAGGTGTGGTGCTGTTGTGGCTGAGGAGCCTGACAAGCGAACTGGCGTCACTTCTGCACGAAACATAAGCCCGGCTCATCAACTCCAGCATCCTCCAAAGGCCTTCCGGCTTCATCACTTGGTTGAGATCTGCTTTGTTATGAAGCAACAGCTCAGCGTTCCGGAGATCGTTCTTGGAATCACCACCACGCACGTCGGCTCGAAACTCGAGCCGCCTGGCTGTCACTTCAACCGGACAGCTGAAAGCTGTTGCGAAGTGGAGGGGGCAATACTGGGAGCGCTCCTTTCCTCGAAAGTTCACTCCGGCACCGCTGCGAACCAGGAGATCCACGACCTCCCCAGTTCTGCACTTCCCCAAAGGCGGAAAATTGTTGACAGTGGAGCTGTTGGGATCTGCTCGAAGCTCCAATCCAAGAGCGTCTGCAAAACACGGAGATCCCGGCTTCGAAACCACAACACCAAATCCAACGGTGTGAAGTCAGAACTGTTGTGTGTCTCTGCCATTGCTGGCGCACGTGTGTTGATGGAAGCCTTGCAACTGCAACACTGCGAACCAATGGTTCATCTCCTGAATTCTGAAAGGGCAGCACAGGCCACTGGACCTAGGCCGTTGTACTGCTGCAGTGGTTTGGAAAAAAGGAATTCTTGCACAAACTCATCAACACTGCTTTGTTTCGGTGCAAGACCAGTCAGCTCTTCAAAAAGGGAAAGATACAACCGGTAGACTGTCATGTTGCTTTGACGGAGTTTGGCAACATAGGCTTTCATTGCTGTCTGAATGACATGGCTGCAGGTAGCACGATCGCTTTCAACTGCAAAGTCCCCTGTGTGCACGGGATGTCGGTGCACCACAGGCGCAGTGAACCGGACCGAATCAGCGCTCTTGACCTCTGTGATTGGAATTTTTGCTCGGGTAGAAAGATGATAATGATGACAACACCACCATTCTGTCCGGCACCAGGCACGGAACTCTTAAGTCTTGATGCACGGCCTGCGGTACCAAGTCAACGAAAGCGCTGCATAGGTCTACATAGCTCGGAATGCTCTCGATATATGAGTGCTGTTCTCCAACTCCAAGCACGCTGTGACCGACTAGCTGAGGGACGCAGAAGTAGTCCAGCCACATGTACCACTTGCCAACTCCATCAAGGTCTTTCGTTCTCGCCTTGCTTGCGCTGTACTCGCTCCAGACATTACCTTGAATGGTCAGTTGCTTTGCGATCAGCTTCCTCAGGACAAGTTGAAGCACTTTCAGTTGCTCGCCGTTTGGATCAGGATGGTGGAAACTTAGCCACTGGTGAGAAACGAACAGGGTGAACATGGTCACCCTCCAAATCTCCAGGAGGCCCTGAGCTTTCAACACCTGGTGAGGCTGCATGGTTCCCGTCATCTCAAGGACATCCTTCACCTGAATGACCCACATGGGCATGCTGCGGGTGCTCGCCCGGGCCAACATTTGATGGTCCAAATCGCTTGCTTGAACAAGATCCCATGGCCTGCGGGCAGATCGGCTTACGACCTCAGCGTTGCAACGAGAGGTCGTGCTTTTGATGACTGAAAAGCTGCAACGTGTGCAAGCACGTGTGGTAGTGGCAGGAATTGTCTCTTCATGCTAGCTCCGTGCTTTCGAGCCACACGCCTGCAAAATGACATACCCTAGATGTCCATCCCGCATTTGCTGACACGTATGGTTTTCAGAGCCCAGATTCCTACAAACATCAATGTGGACTGCACGGACCCTCTGGGATGTAACAGACTTGTTTGAACTGCCTGGCTTTCACTTTAAAAATAAATACGAGCAGCTGCAAAGGATAAGTGAAGCACTGGGCCACCCCGGCCAAACCATTCCGAAAAACCCTGATCCTACACCTCAACATGGCATTGGCCAAAGATGCTGTGGTTCCCGATGGTCCCGAATTATGGACGAAATTCCGACTCCAAAGCTGCTTTCGTTCCCGGGGCTAAGGGATGAGAGCTAAGGGTCTGGAGACTATAGAGGCTTTCGTGGATGCTTCACCTTCCGATCTCTCCCCCAATCCCACAGATCACCTGCGGGTGCCCTTTGTTGTTCAGCTCGACATCAAAGTAGACGTGCTGGCCCACCTTAGATCTGTCGGGGTGAGGGGTTTAGGATTTTGGGGCTGTAGGCATTGATCAGAGGCTTGGGGTTTAGAGTTATGTGCAGTCCTTCATGATGACGGTGGCGAATAGCGCATACTCCCGTCATTCAGGCTGCATGATGCTGTTGGAGGCAGAAGAAGTTTGCAACTGTGCTCATCATCACGGCCAGCAGTAGTGGTTTTGATTCTCCTTGTTTTCCAATACACTTCATCCGTGAACCTTGTTGCTGAATGCACCAAACTATGTCAACATACTTACTACTGATGTTTCGCTATTTGAGATACTGCCCTGGCTAGAAGGCTACTGAAATGCAAAATCTCACTGCAGAAAAGACACCTCCGCTAATGAGGGGCTGTCGGGGCAGAGTGCTTCGGGTCATATGTTGAGGGATTACAGTCCAGGGCGATCGTTTGCAAGCTCCAGGTGTGGATGCTGGTGCGCATCGAGGGAGAGGGCTCACAAGCCCAAACCTTGTTCAAAGCCGCAAAGGCTATCTCTCCAACAAACTGCGCACTGAGGTCAGGGCTATGACGCCCGATTCCTGGATCTGCATCCGGTGGACGAACACATCGCGCCCATAGAGGCTGTAGGTCTCCTGCTTGCCGGCAACAAGGTTCGGAGTTGGCGTTCAGGGCCCTCGGCTTCGGACGCAATTTCAAGGGTAGATCTCAGTGATGAAAGCCGCTTCCCATGCATCGATGGAAAAGAAAGGCATCTCCAACCCTGAAGCATTGGTGCCACATCTGCAGCGGCATCTCTTCGCCAGTGGGCCTGGCAATCGATGAAGCCGAAGCCTGCAACACGATTGGGCAGCTGTTCTCGCTGCGATTATTGTAGCGGGAGTCGATATCATTATTATGAAGTCGATCAGTCTGACGACCTACTCTGGAAAACCTAATGCTTACTATTGTCTTGGTGACTGAGAGTCTCGAGAGTGCTTTCACAAACACTGCTCAATAAGAATTCTTGCTATTGTCAAAGTCTTTGACTTGATTGGCAGTTGCTTCCACAATGTTGCCTATGTTCGCCATCAGATTCGTCACGCTGATGCTCCGCTCCCGCCGAAACTAATCCTCATATAGCAAGGTTGATTACAACGGCACTTCAGGAGCATTGTCTATGGTTGGGGTTGAGGGTCTCCCCAACTCGGTACTCATGATGCTAAGAAACTCGAGAAACGCTTCCTTTCTCCGATCCCAGAGCGAACACCAACATCCGAAATGGGCCCAAATCCGTAGACAGTCTGCTATAAGCAGCGAGGAACCTCAAGCTATTAAGACTTAAAACACATTGTTGCGAAGTCTTCAGTCTCATATGGTAAACCCTGAGGTTCTTGTCTGGGGTCTCAAGGCAACACCCCAAGTCCACAAAGGTTCAGGATCTATGCGGATACAAAGCCGTAAGCCTCGTGATGTAGCGGCTTCCCAATCTGTCTCCCTCCTTTCCTAAGCCTCTCGTCGGCTTTCGTAGCACACTGCGTCTATCTGCTTTCGCCGGGCAGCCTTTCTGCTCAACGAATGATCGGAGACGCCCTTGGTACCTCTGACAAACCGTTTCAGGATTCTGCAGTTGAGCGTGTAGGGCGTGGTGTACAAGGCAGAAGTTAGAGGGCTGTGGTGGTTTGTAATTGTGCATTGGCGCAGGAGTAATCGTCGCCGTCTCTCGTCAACTAGGAAGGAAAAGGGTAGCAGGTTGGGTTTGCGCGGAAGCGAACTTCATCACTGCAGTCGGCATTCGGACCTCGAGGTCTTGCCTCAGCAAGTTTTCCTCACAGATGGTTCTGCTGAAGGCTTCTGGCATTTGCGGCACTGCATCAGGCAACCGACCAACCCTTGAGATTTTGAGCTGCATGTGTACTGGGCACGCACGGTTCACGAACACGACCGTTGCCAGAACTGCGGCAGCTACGGCGACATTTGCCATAGCAAGGTGCCGTCACCAAGCTGCTCTTCGCCGGACTGTGCAGGAGCGCTTCGGAGCTCCCGAGTTCGGTGTGGAGCTGGGTACAGAGCTGTCAGATCAGACCGGCAGGTGGACGTTTCATGTCACTCGTTCGCCTGCAACATTCAACCACGAGGCATTTTGTTCTGTCCTCACCGACTCAACAGCATCATGATCGGTGCTCCGTACTGGTGGCCTGTTAACTTGCGCGGGGCCTGGGGGTTAGGCTCGAGGAAGTACTGCAAAGCTTTACTGAAGGCCCGTGACCCTGGTAAGTGTTGCAGCTGGGCCCTCGAGACAGCAAGCCGGCGGGGCTTATCTTTGTTTGAAAGTGCGCGCAGTCGTCACGCGCAAATTTGACAACAATGTTGTCAAATTTGATGCCTCTGGGCGCCGAAGGCGTCAAATTTGACAACATTGATGTCAAGACTGGTTTTCGGACCGCGGTTTTGAAAACACTTATTTTTGACATCATTTTTGGTGCGCAACACTTATGCTTGGACTGTTGAGGAGCCCAATGTTTTCTCTGAATCACCCCGAACCGCCTCGGCTTGTGCTGAAACGGCCTGCAATTACCGCAATTTCCACTGGCCTGCATTGCCTGGCAACCAAAAGGCTATTTACATGCCTTATGAGATTTCCTGTGTCACACGACCCAAAAAATAGCAGCAACACTTATGGAAATTCTATTTCCCGTGCACCATGCAACAACCCAGGAGCGTGCAAGGCGGTGCGCTTCAATCTGGCCATGAAAATGATTGTAACATATCATCCGTTTAACAAGCAGGCTGGTGTTGACTCTTGACACACTGGAACTGATACCATTCATTTCTCGCCAGGCTGTTCCGGAAGTCCGGAAGGGCACTGCGGCTTCCAGTCCAGACCGGCAGTTGCGAGGGAGATCTCCAAGGTGCACACATGCAAAATCTCAAGTTCTCACCCGAACCCTCGCTTTGGACCTCAGCATTTACCGTCTACACATGCTTAATGATCCCCTGGTTCAAAGTGCCTTCTAAGTACCAAGAGCCAGAAATGTCAAACCACACCCCTCAATGGATCGGACAAGACATATCAAAAGCCAGGTGTTAGACGTTTGGCTTGGGCATCCTCTGCAAAGCTTTTCATTTCACCCCTCCTCAATTACACAATGGGAGTGCGCTTGCAACACAATGCCGAGGAATGATCGCAACTGGATGGTAAACTCCAGCACTATGATTGTCGTCAGAAACCATCCGTAGCTTAATGCACTTCGTAGTCACGTCCCTGTTCACTACATTGGTTGGCCGCATCTGCATCGTCTTCCGCGACAGCATTCGACAGTTAGGCTGACAAATAGCTGCCGCTGCTGGCACCACCTACCTACTAGTATAGCTGCTACTACTGCTACTACTGCTGCTGCTACTACTACTACTACTGCTGCAGCTGCTGCTGCTGCTGTCGCTGCTGCTGCTACTTCTGCTACTGCTGCTGCTGCTGCTGCCGCTGCCGCTGCCACTACCAGCCACTACACTATACCACTACCACTGCCACTGCCACTCCCCCTGCCACTCCCCCTGCCACTACCCCTACCAGTTAACAGCTACCAGCTAGCACTACCACTTACCACCTACCAGCTACCAGCTACCATCTACCACTGGCACTACCACTACCGCTGTACCGCTGTTGATGCTGCTGCCACTCCTACCCCTACTCCTGCTGCTGGCAACAAATTCAGCAGGATTCCTCACACTCTTAGGGATTTCCCATGGCAACGATGCTTTTGACCATGCACCCTTCGGCCCTCCATCCGCGAAAATTGCCAGCCTCAGTCGGGCCCGTCGCCGAACCCTGCTTTCTGGACTCCTCGCTGTGGAACTTGAAATTTCAGGCTGATGGTTTGGGGTGAAGCCAAATAATCCGCGTTCGAGGAGCTGGCCTCCGGGGTCGTGGGAGTCGGCTGCTTGCTCAGCTTTTGAGGTTTCGCAAAGTTATCTGTGACACCGGGGATTCAAACCATCCGGCCACTGTCTTGAACACAAGGGTTTGAACTTTACATGTTAGGATTCGGTGCCTCGGCTCAGCTTTCGTGCACTTGTAGGGCAGTCAGGGCGCTGGCTTGCAGATATGGGAGAAGGACTAGCGAAGAGATGTGTGTAAAGGCCTGAACACTTAGCATGGGGTCGTGGTGTCTGTGAGATCATGCTTATGTAGGAAGACGGGATATCATTAGCAATTCAGACCTCTAAATTACGGGTTGTCTCTTTCGGGTTAGCCTTAAGCGGACCCCTGCTCCTAACCCAATCTCGGATAACACCGAAGATCTTCAGTCTCGGCTTTTACAACGCCATCGAAAGACTGACCCCTAAGCTTCCAGATTGAACCGTTGAACCCGTACTATAGTATACTACAGTATCTTGCAGTATCACGAAATGATACTGTGGTACAATAGATACAGTCGCAGACCATAGTGCAGCGTGCTGCCGTCTTGCACCCTTACTCCCACGGATGCCTTCGAGTTTTGGAAGGCAGCATTCAGCCGCTGCTGCAGATCCTTAGCCCGCGTGGTGGAAAGTCGTTCGGACTTCGTATCTTGATGGGAGGATTTGGCAGGCCCCACAACCCTGCAAACCTCCACATGTCAGATGGTGTCAGCTTCGTGAGAAGCCCAAACATTGTTAAACCGCAAACCCGCCGTTCTGTCCGGTTTGCTCGTTCTTTGTGCCTCTGCGTAAGTGATTGCACGACAAATGCCTCGCCGCATAATCCAAGAATTCCTATGACAGCACACACCCTACCCGTAACCTTCGTCCCTTGAGCTGCTTCTTTCTGTTCAGATCTGCAGACTGACAATACAGGATGGTCATGGAGCACTTTGCGCATAAAGAAAGTCCTTTACCCACTCCGTATAACCCCGTAACATTGTCTTGCACGGAGTCAAGACTCATCTACTATTGTACTCCGAATGCAAGATCCGGAGCTCCGAAACTGCAAAGCTGGGTGGAGGACGTGGAGGGCCAGGGGGCGATTAGATTTGATTTCAGGAGGCTTCCTTCGCCTGCAACTCCGCAACTCCACCTTTCTTGCCTGAATCACTTAGAGAGCCCAAAACCTCTCAGTTTAGGAAGATTCATTCGCAAGCGGCCTCCTTTTGTGCTTTCAGGCATGCTCCTGAATCAGCAGGTGGGGACCCAAAAGAGACTGAGCCCAAGCGTCCATATCCTGGCCCTTGCCCTCTCCATCGGAATCGGCCGCAGGCCTTCGGTGTTCGAGGGAACGGAAGAGCAGCAAATCCGAATCGCAATGAGCCTCCTCCTCCTCCCTCCTGCACCTCGTCCTCCTCCTCATCCTCATCATACTCGTCGTCATCATCATCGTCGTCGTGATGGCCGCCATCATTGCCATCTTTAGTATCGCCATCGTCAGGTTGTTCTGACGAAACACCATCAGCCTTGAGAAGAACAGCGGCGCATCGTCAGGATCATTTCAGGACTAGCACGTATGGAATTCGTAGAAGTCCATGATAAAAACATAAGCTGGGTCAACAGACAGATGCCCAGCCAGCAGCTGTAGAAATGATACTGCCTACTAGAGCCAGGGAAGTGCCCATTTGGCACGATGACAAGTTGCAGTAGACAGCCGATCGCCGATCTCTACTCGTAAACCGTAAACCCCAGGGCACTTTCCATCGCTCCTGGCCTTTCCTCGCCCTCCGCACTGAGCCGAAGGAGGGAATCTGGGCCGATGCACCGCATAATATACAGAAAGCTCAATACAATACACTATAACACAGTATACGCCTGACATAGAACAATATGCCACAACATGCTTTCAACATGATACAATACACCAGTATAATATAGTATTGTAGCATATACTAAACTACAGTATGACATAGCCAAATGCATAAAACTAGAATACACTATGACACAATATGGCAGAACGTAATGTAGAATATGACTATGTAATCCTCCTTCCTACGGGGGAACACAGTGTACTTGAGTATGATGTGACAAGCTATGCTTAAACCTAGTGTAGTATGTAGTGTATAGTAAGTAAAGTCTTGTAATATATACCATAATCGAAGCGATACGAATGAAACATCGTATACCCTCATGAAACCCAACACAGTAGGATATAATCTGACCTTAATGCCATATACGACATGTGAATATATGCTCTGATAGAATAGAACAGACTAAACCAAGATATAGTAGAGACGTTAGTACAGAACCTGACACTGCACATTTTACTATATTAGAATAAAACAAACAAAGTATGATGTAATGTCACGCAACAGAATGTAATAGAACCTTAATACATACCTAGAATACCGTGCAGTACAGGTCAATACTGATTGAATTAAGAAGAAATATATACAATCATATATATATATATATACACACATTTTTGCATACTTACATAGGACATATACATATATATATTATATGTGTGTGTATGTATGTATGTACCTATGTACGTATACAAATACGTATATATACACACATTTTTACACACCATAATATGATGGACGAGACGGGCAGATCAACAGTCATCAGTCTTGAGTAATGTATCAGGCGTGTTACCCAGGAGTCTTATCCTTGAGCCTTTCTTGTCTGTTGTCCCTGCTTGGGCGCCAAGCTCACGTATTCTTCCTGTGTTGGTGCGGGGGCATCATCACCTGAAGCGCGTCGCAGTGGCCGGCTCTAGTCTTGGCTTCAAATATTCATTCAGCTTTAAGCCCAGGCTCTGGTTTTAGATCAGTCCATTGCATCAGCCCTGTTGTTCTGGCCAGAAATACCAGGCAAGCTCTGCAACACCAGCTTTTGTGAACATTGATGGTCAACATAAATCTTTCCTGCAGCGGCCGATGCTCCGACCCGAAACGCTTCAGAAGCCTACAACGCCACAGATGGTCTGTCAACAGTCATTACAACTCGATGGCATCAAGGGCTCCGTACTGCTTCACCACTCTCTTCTTTGGTAGGAAGTGCATGTTTCCAGCAGCACTGGGAAGTCCACCGAGCTCGGAACTGTTAGTGCGCGCACCCACACCCGAACAAAATACACACTGGACAAAGCCCCCTATAGAACCCGAAAGCACCGCTTCCTTTCCCAGCACCGCGCCTTCGGTGGCCACGGCCTCCTGGAAGTGGGAAGGGGCAGCTTGTTGGAAACCCTAAAGCCTACATCCGAGACGATAATTCCTAAGCCGTCATCTCTCTGAAAACAGTCTTGAGTAAGCCGTGTTCTGTGGTTTCTTTGGAGCACTCCTCTGGTCTATACGATTCAAACCGCGCGAACTCCATCCGAGTGCTCGTGAGTTAGGACTTCAAGCTTTTTGGATTTGGGGTGGAAGCATTGCATCCTCCTTTTGGATCCACGCTTCGATATTCAGCTGCAGCTGTGTACTGACCGCTGCACTGACATGGAAGCTGTTTCAAGGGACGGCAGTGCAAGACCACCCCATGCAACTGTTAGGCTCCACGCAGGTTTAGCCACGTTCGCGAGGCGATGATGATTGGGCTGACAAAGCTTCGAAAAACCTCGAACCCTGCAGTTGCCCCCCTCGCATCAGATACTGTTTGGCAGCTAAGAACCAAGGAGAGCCGTCGTTTCATGCGCGGGCCCTGTTAATCGAAGACTGCTACAACAACTGCGGAAGCCCATACTTGAGAGTACTTTATGAATACATGTACACATATATCCGTCAAGGATGCTATAGTCACGCCGCCTGCTTATGTGTATGTAATTGTATATGTATATACATAAATGCCTACAGAATATATGTATCTAGATGGGAAGATGCTCTCCAAGACCAGGAAATTCGCAGATGCAGCGTAAAGGCCAAGAAACTTAAAACCCTCGTCCGAGGCCTCCGCTACTCCAAGTCCCTCACATGTTCATTATGCGTCGGTATTGACCTAGTTATATATTTATGTTAGTATTTTTCTATCTTCATGCTATGTGGTTTGTCGCTATATTTTTTTTGCGTTGCTTTGTTGCTGGTACTGCTCAGTGCCCTACATTGCACAACAACCCTGTCCCAGCCTCCCGTGGGAGGAACTCCGACGCCTTTGTCAATGTTCATCAATGACGATTGAAGCTTCGATTTTACGAAACAGGGTCTGAAGGATTTCATTGAGGCTTCCGGCACGGCCATGCTTTGAAGGAGGCACTCTACATCCGAAACCATGAACCCAGAAGATACCTAACCCGACTGAAAACCTAAACTCTCTAAACAAATCTTCTGTTTTTCTTCCCTGTCGTACAATGGCAAGCACTAGTTTCCGAGCTCGTTCGGGGGTTTAGGATTCGACCTTGCCCTCGTATGGAAAGTCAGACGTGCACTCAAGGTAGCACGCACAAAGAGCCAGGGACTGGAAATAGCTCAATAATATCCAGTGGTGCACGGCCTTCGGGTTTCGTTGTTTTGAAAATCTGCCGAACCCTTAGCGCCACCCACCCCGACAACCGTGATACCAACAACCAACAAGACCGGAAAGTCTCTCTTTCGGAAGATGCTCGGCTCCCCGACTCCTGTGTTCATTGCGCATAGACCTAGGCGTCAGGGGTTGCAGGGATTCAACGGCAGAGAATAAATGCTGTCTAACGGTTTTGGGCAAATCAACAAGACACAATGTAACTGGCTTGCCCCGCACATGCAACATATGCGAATCCATGAAGATTGAAAACAGTAGTATGTGTACATACACACATGCATGCAGACTTGCATCCATCCATCCACCTATTGGCACAGCCAGTCGCGCATGTATGCATGCATGCATGTGTTCACATGAACTGGTGTTAATGTATCTTTGATGTGTGTGTGTACATACATATACATATATGTGCATTTATATCATAAACGATATGTGGATGGCTGGTACAACGAACATCCTTCCTGCAACGACCTACTATGCCCTACTCAGAGTGCAAGGTCACTTGCACACCTACCATCAAGTCATCATCATCGCCATCATCATCATCATCACCATGTCCGCCACCACCATCATCATCACCCTCGACATCACCATCAACGGCATGATCATCGTTCTGATGAACATGATTGCTTGGATGCTTCTCCCGATTGCTCTTGGGTTGACGGTTTAGGGTGTTCAGCCCCTCGGAGCCTCGCCTCGGAGCCTCGGACTTGTTGCGATGGCTTTGGGGCTCCAAAGCTTTAACTGGGTCTCAAACGGTGTAGAATCTCGCAGGTAGAGTGTAGTAGTGTAGTGTTTCAGACTCGAAACGGTTCAAGACGCCCTCTCGCAGGGCTGTACATTGACTTGACATGCAGCTTAGTTTTGCAGATCTAACATGACGTTAGGCATGAACCGACTTCCAAGAGTCTTCGAACTATGCGAATCTCGGATCTCAGATGCGATGCCCCGTTCCAAGGGGCCTCTATGTATGCAGCGAACTGCGTCGGAATTGTCGCCGCCGTTCCTCCGTCAAAGCCCCAAAGAAGAGTGCACTCCGCTAAAAATTGATTGTCTTGAGCCTTGAGAACGAAGGCCACGGCAAACATGCAAACAAAGATGCAGCATGAGTGCTTTGGGGTTTGTGGTGGATACAAGGTATCATGATGCGGATCTCTACTCGAAACCTTAGCTTGTGGCTTATGTGGGCAAGAGTAATGATGGCAACAGCTAGCAGCTAGCTCCTGTCAAAGCGACAGCTACGTTACCGAAAGTGCAGAGGCTTCTGGCCGTGAAGCCCTTAAGCATAACGATCACCATGATCATCGGCGAAAGTCTACGTCCTCTTTTGTTTTCAAGCCCGTTGTCATCAGGTTGCACAGTGGAGGAAAAGGGCAAAGGTCTCGAATCGTTTGAAGCAACAATCTCGTTTAGTTCGACGGCTTCCTCCTTTGAACGTGTTCGTCCAAGCACGGCAACTTTGACATGAAGAAGCGCAAACTCTAAGCGAACCACTTTGACACCGCATGAACCCCTAAGCCCTCAGCTCCTAAACCAAGCCTCATGAAGTCTTTTTCGTTGTACGTCGCCACGCCGGCGTTTGCTTCTCTAATTCGGCGCCCGGTACGGCTCTGCCGGAGGGGATCCCGTGAAACTTCCTACACCGGTGGACTCTGACTTGGATTTGCTGAAGTAGGTACATGGTACATGTAGGATCACACGCGAGGTGTTCAACGCCATGTCTAAGATACCTACAGCCGCAGCCATGCTTGAAGTACAGGAGATAGTTTGAGAGTCCGGCTTTCACTAGCTCACCAGGTTCAGGCTTTAATGTCTTGGGGTTTTGGCCTTGCAGGTTTGCCTTCTACAGGAACCTTCATCACGGACTCGGGGAAAGGCGGTCGTGTTGAGACTTGCAGAAGCAATTCCTCGGTGCGAGCTCCTTCCAAGGTCTCAAAGGGAAGATCGTAAAGGATTCGAACCTAGGGCCAGGCGTTTTCAACAAACGGACAGTCGGTCTCTTGTGAAACCATGCCCCCGTGACAAAGCCCTACCTGCAGCACGTCTTGCAGCAGCAATGAGGCCACTGACATTTGCTGTGTGCAGCCCATTTGGGCTGAGACGGTTGAAGAACAAGCGGGGGTTGCAGGTAAACAGAATGTCCGGTGATTGGCTCACGATTGGGTCTGTATACCTGAAGTTTCTAGTCATTTCGTTTTGATTGAGAGCGATACTTCAAGATTTGGTTTTGCTAGATGGTCGTGGCTCCAAACTGAAGAAGGATGTTCACAGGCTTGATGGAACAGCGAACCGCCGGAGGGATCCGAACAAGGGCTCTGGACACGTGGGCGCCCCCTGCACTTAGGACTCTTGAGGTCCTCAGGCTCATGATCCAGATATGAGCTATGGCAGTCTACATGTTGGGTTGCGTGGTATAGTCTAGTCTAATAGTTGCGCAATAGCAGTCTACTAACCTATGCCCCAATTCTTCGCTAAAGGCCCTGAGTTCGCCCCCTCTGGTGAATCCTAAACGGCGTGCGAGCAGGAAAGGCCAGGGCCAATCCTCCGATGGCTACTGCGACTATCTGCTACTCTATTACTGCGACTAATACGACTACGACGATGACTACTCCACTTTCAAGCCGCAAGCTCCCAACGGTCTCCCCAGCAACGCACCACTGTGTCATCACGGCAATTGGTCTTACTAACGCTGGTGCGTGCAACAGCCACGAACGCTATCGAAAGAGGTCTTGCAACAAGAGCTATGTCACAGAAACTCAAGCTTCTCAGCTTGCGGTCGATCCTGTGCTCTCCTATCTGTGCTATCTGTGGGACCGGCATCAGCGAATTGGCCATGGCTGCGCAGGCTCACACACCAAAGAACTCCACTTGCATGGATCGATTTGAGGCCGTGAGGCAGCAGCATCGCAAATTACGTCAAACGCAGCTGAAGTACCAATGCGAATCTTGGCAGCTTGTTGTGGCACCTGCATTCTGAACTCTAACATCTCGTGAGATGGCATTCTACATGCCACCTCTTCATGTGCCTTACGCACATTATAAGTTCCCTCTTTGCGGCCAACTTGATGTAAGATTCCAGATGAACTGACTTCCGACACCTAGACGCTAATCCTGAAACGTCAAGGCACCCCGAAGCCTCAACTTGACGGCACTTTCTGCGCATTGGCCTCGAGGTCTCTCAACCAATGGCCCTTCCGTGCTCACCAAGGCACACTCTCACCTTGCGTCTCTGAAATTTGGTTAAGATCATGGTTTAGGCCGACCTGCATTCCTGACTTCCTAGCCTCAATCCAAGGGACCAACAGCATTTTACCGGACTTTCAGACAGGAACCGTCATTGAGACCGCAACCCGAAGTGACCGTGTCAGCAGCATAGTGAGAAAATCCCGAGCGCGATGATGATGGTGACCGTTGAAGATGTTGCAAATAAGCAGACGATAAGTATGCTAACGGCGACGAGAAGGGGGTCGATGAAGACGATGGTGACGATGACGATGAACATGACGATGACCATCAGCATTATGCTGATGGCGATGCTAAGCCAACACGATGACGGGTTCAGCGAGGCGATAGCGACAAGGATGCTCCAGCAATGTCGATGATCGTGAAGACGACGGCCAAAGTGGCCATGACATTGCTGCTGCTGCTTTGTTGCTGATGATGACGTTTATTTGCATTGGCACTGCTACTGCTACTAAAGAAGATGATGGCGATAGAAAAGAAGACAATGATGACCCACCCACCCACACACACACACACTGACTGACATACACACACACACACAAAACTATGGTGTGACAGCTGGGTGGTGGAGCCACTTGGCGGTTGAGGTCTAACATTGCTGTCAGTTGGAACAAGATATTCGGAAACATTGCCAGCTGTGCCTGCGGATCATCTTCTGGACGATCGACGCGATGCTCCAACTGGAAAATCACTGAATGTGGGCTCTTCCGCCGTTCCAAGTGACCCCACGGAGAAAAGTTATATTCTTCAAATCGTGGGTATATCATTCGCCAATTTCCGAGAGCCGAAGAGCTCTTCAACTCATTCCCTGCAAAACTGTCCGCAATGTTTTGCCTTGCTAATCAGAGGACCAAAACCTTTAACCCAGTGCATGGTTTCTGAAGAACAAACTGATAGCAAGTCCTTCACATTATGCATTGACTCATGATCGCCTCCCTCCAAATTAGGAGTTAATTTTCGAAAAGTCCCGGGCTTTCCAGGCTTCTGGTCTCATGTATGGAGATCATGGGCCATGATTTGGGCAGCCAGTACACGCGCGATGGGGGCGGAAAAGGCATCTGGAAGAAACCATCTCTTAAAGCAACCATGAACCCTGAGCCTAAAACCTTAACTCTGCTGGTGGTACCACGAGTAAAATAGTACCAGAGATGAACTGTTCCGATGCCGGCGGTTTGCGTAGAGGCCCTGGTCTTCATGATGCCACGGTTTCAACGAGGTCTCAGGATACCACAGACCCAGGAGAGTCTGAGGAAGCAGGAACCGAGTGCTTAAAACGAGGGGAACCGAAAAACAGAATTGCATGTATTCCGGGTCAAACAAAACCGACATTTAACCCTTAAACCCAAACCCAAAGGCTCTTGTTCGGTCTGAGAGCTCAGCGCTTATGGGAATCTCGCCGGGCCTTCGTCGTCTCGGCGCAGGAGCCTACTTGCCGCCTCCCACAAGCTCTTGGGGCAGCAGTTCAGGGCAAAAGACCACTGCCATGCTCAGCCCCAAGTCGAGTCGAAGTCACAGAGAAGCCTTGAAACAAACGGGCAGACCTCTTGGATGTCCCGCTGATGGCGCGTGCTGCGGCGGGAGCTGTCTGTGCGGAGGCTTCCCGTCTAAGGATCAAGGGGCGGTAAAACTTGCGGTGTCGGTTAGGCGTGTCTGTGGCTAGTGTTACAATGCCAAGTTGCCTTTGGGGCGGATGCATTCCGCAGTACGTCATCAAAGCCCCAATTTGCATCATGGTTTTGACCCGAAAACCCCGAGAACCCAACAGGGTCTCTCTCTGGAAACAAGCCTCGTCGCATCCCGACGTCCTCCTGAGAGCGGCTGTTGCACTTTGGACGCCGACAACAGGGAGAGACTGGGCAGAATACAGTGTTACCGTCATAGTCGTAGTTGTGGTAGTAGTAGTAGTAGCAGTAGCAGTAGCAGTAGTAGGAGCAGTAGTAGTAGTAGTAGTAGTAGTAGTAGTGTAGTAGCAGTAGCAGTAGTAGGAGCAGGAGCAGGAGCAGAAGCAGGAGCATCGCGGTAGCGGCAGCACAGCAGCACCGCAGCACAGCAGCACGGTAGCCGTTGTGGTAGTTGTAGCAGCAGCAGCAGCAGCAGCACAAGAAGTAGCAGCAGCACGGCAGCAGTAGCAGTAGCAGTGGCAGTGGCAGTAGCAGTGGCAGTGGCAGTGGCAGTGGCAGTAACGGTAGCTGTAGAAGTCGGAGTAGGAGTAGTAGTAGCGGTAGTAGCAGTAGCAGTAGTGGTAGTGGTAGTGGTAGTGGTAGTGGCAGTGGCAGGGGCAGGGGCAGGGGCAGGGGCAGTGGCAGTGGTAGTGGTAGTGGTGGTAGCAGTCGTCGTAGTAGTAGTAGTAGTAGTAGTAGTAGTAGTACTAGTAGTAGTAGTAGTTGTAGTAGTTGTAGTAGTAGTAGTAGCAGTAGTAGTAGTAGGAGTAGTAGTAGTAGTAGTAGTACCAGTGCTAGTGCTAGTGCTAGTGCTAGTGCTAGTGCTAGTGCTAGTGCTAGTGCTGGTACCAGTACTAGTACTAAATACTAGTACTGGTACCAGCACTAGCACTAGCACTAGCACTAGTAGTAGTAGTAGTAGTACTACTACTACTACTGCTATTACTACTACAACTACTACTACTACTGCTACTACCTAACTATAACTAGTACTAGTACTTCTACTACTACTACTACTACTAGTCCTAGTCCTAGTCCTAGTCCCAGTACTAGTACTCGTACTGGTACTGGTACTGGTATTGGTACTGGTACTGGTACTGGTAGTGGTAGTAGTAGTAGTAGTAGTAGTAGTAGTAGAAAGTAGTAAGTAGTAAGTCGTAAGTCGTAAGTCGTAAGTAGTAAGTAGTAAGTAGTAAGTCAAGTAGAAAGTAGTAAGTATAAGTAGTAGTAGTAGTAGTAGTGGTAGTAGTAGTAGTAGCAGCAGCAGCAGCAGCAGGAGTAGTAGTAGCAGTAGTAGTAGTAGTAGTTATAGTTAGGTAGTAGTAGTTGTAGTAGTAGTAGTAGCAGTACATTGTGCCGGGAAACGAGGGCCGATAGTTGACCAAGTTTGTACGGCAAACTTGCCCAGTGTTTTTGGGAGTGGGGGCAAGATGCGCGCGCAAGCTTGCCCAAAACCACTTGCGCCACTTGCACCACTTGGGGGCCGGGGGTGTTTAGTGGAGGCAATCTTGTTAATCTTGTCCATCTTGCCTTGCACCACGTTCACCACTTGGGGACCAAGACGGGCAAGATGGGCGGGATTAGCAAGATTTGCAAAATCTTAGGTCACAAACAGTGGCCCTCAATTCCCGGCCGCACGTAGTAGTAGTAGTAGTAGCAGCAGTAGTAGTAGTAGTAGTAGCAGTAGCAGTAGCAGTAGCAGTAGCAGTAGCAGCAGTAGCAGTAGTAGTAGTAGCAGCAGTAGCAGTAGTAGTAGTAGTAGTAGCAGTAGCAGTAGCAGTAGCAGTAGCAGTAGCAGCAGTAGCAGTAGTAGTAGTAGCAGCAGTAGCAGTAGTAGTAGTAGTAGTAGTAGTAGCAGTAGTAGTAGTAGTAGCAGTAGCAGTAGCAGTAGCAGTAGCAGTAGCAGTAGCAGCAGTAGCAGTAGTAGTAGTAGTAGTAGCAGTAGTAGTAGTAGTAGTAGTAGCAGTAGCAGTAGCAGTAGAAGTAGCAGTAGCAGTAGCAGTAGCAGTAGCAGTAGTAGTAGTAGCAGTAGTAGTAGTAGTAGCAGTAGCAGTAGCAGTAGCAGTAGCAGTAGCAGTAGTAGTAGTAGTAGCAGTAGCAGTAGCAGTAGTAGTAGTAGCAGTAGCAGTAGCAGTAGCAGTAGCAGTAGCAGTAGCAGCAGCAGTAGCAGTAGCAGTAGCAGCAGCAGTAGCAGTAGCAGTAGCAGTAGCAGTAGCAGTACCAGCAGCAGGAGCAGCAGCAGCAGCAGCAGTACCATAGTAGTGTAGTAGTAGTAGTAGTAGCAGCAGTAGTAGTAGTAGTAGTCGTAGTATAGCTAGTAGTATAGTAGTAGCTAGCAGGAGTACAGTCGAGTACAAGTACAGGTACGAGCATATCGGAACTGGCACTGCCGTCTGGCC